>ML275414.1:29851-45622 GCA_005239495.1 Nicotiana undulata | reverse complement strand
TTATTGGGTTCTGAGTTAGTCCAGGATGCCTTGGATAAGGTGAAGATCATTTAGGATAGGCTTTGTACAGCTCAGTCCAGGCAAAAGAGTTATGCAGATCGTACAGTTCGAGATTTGGCTTTTATGGTAGGAGACCAGGTGTTCCTTCGAATGTCGCCTATGAAGGGCGTGATGAGATTCGAAAGAAGGGAAAGTAGAGCCCTAGGTATATTGGCCCATTTGAAATTTTGGACAAGGCAGGAGAGGTGGCCTACAGACTTGCCTTGCCACTGCATTTATCAGCCGTACATCCAGTGTTCCATGTATCTATGCTCCGGAGGTATATTGCAGATCCATCTCCTATTCTAGACTTCACCGGTGTCCAGTTGGACAAGGATCTGACTTATGAGGAGGAGCCGGTAGTTATATTAGATAGGCAGGTTTGCCAGTTGAGGTCGAAGAGTTATCCTTCGGTCCGTGCTTAGTGGAGAGGTCAGCCTGCCGAGGCAGCTACCTGGGAGTCCGAGTCCGATACGAGGAGTCATTACCCCCATCTTTTCTCAGACTCATGTACTTTCTATGCCCGTTCGAGGACGAACTCTTGTTTTAGATGTGGAGATTGTGATGACCCAAATGGTCATCCTAAGTAATTCTAGTCAAATCTGTGTTCCGAGGCCCTGAAAGCCTCCGTTAATCTCACCTCGATATGTGTGCGCAGCCCAGGCGTGTAGCCGGGAAGTCTTTATGCTGAAATTTGATGAAAATGGAAATTTATGATAATTAAATGAATAAAGTTGACTTTGGTCAATATTTTTTGTAAACGGACCCGGACCCGTGATTTGACGGTCCCGGAGGGCCCATAGGAAAATATGTGACTTGGGCGTATGCCCGAAATCGAATTCCGAGGTCCCAAGCCCGAGAAATGAATTTTTAAAGAAAATTATTTTCTAAAAATGATAAAGACTTTTGAAAATGAATAATTATGTGAAAACCGTGTTATCGGGCCGTATTATGGTCCGGAGCCCAAAACAGGTTATTTAATGTTATGTGACTTATCTGTGAAATTTGGTGTAAAACGGATTTGAAATGACGTGATACAGATCAAAATTGGAAAATTTAAGCTTGATGAAGTTTTGAGGAAATTCAATGAGTTTTAAGGTTTAATTCCTTGTTTTTGTTGATATTTTGGTGATTTAAAAGCTTGAATAAGTCCGTAGGATGTTTTGGGAGTTGTGTGTGTTTTTGGTTTTGAGCCCCGAGGGCTCGGGTGAGTTTCGGGTAGCTAACGGGGTTTGAAAAGTGCTAAAAATCTGGTGTGCTTGGGATTTTCTGGTGTCACGCGTTTTCTTCTCCGCGATCGCGGACGTGTTCTTGCAATCGCGATGTGTCAGGGGTTGGGGGTGAGTAGTTGACTCTATGCGAACGCAGGGCCTCAACCGCGATCGCAGATCTTGGGTGCCAGTGCTCTACGCGATCGCGGAAAGCCTCACGGGAACGCATAGAGTAAGTCTTGGGATGGGGGCTGGGTAGGCGTTGCACTATGCGAATGCAACCGATTGGTCGCGATCGCGAAGGCTAGTGACCGTGANNCGACCCCCAAGCTAGGATCCTTCAATAAACCTTTGGGTAAGTGATTTCAACTTCTATTTCTTCTACTTTCCTTCCATAATCACTAAAAATCTAGCCCTAAAATCATAAAATCAAGTAGAAATTAGGGGTTTTGGGTAGAGTTAAGTTTTTGGGAAAATTGGGTGATTCAACCTCAATTTGGGGTCAGATCTTGAAACAAATTATGTATTTTAACTCGTGGGGTTATGGGTGATTGGGGTTTGGTCCGAACCTCGAGTTTAGACCAAGCGGGCCCGGGGTCGAATTTTGGTAATTTTGGAAAGATGCTAGAAATTGAATATCTAGGCTATGGGATTGTATTATTGAGTCTTTATTGATATTATTGAATTAATTATGCCTAGATATCGTTGTTTCGGAGTCGGATTATAAAGGAAAGACGGTCTTAGAGGGTTGATTGCTATANTGTTCATTGCATATGTGAGGTGACGAGTACCTATGCAATGTGTGTCAAGCATGCCCGTGAGTCCATTTTTTGATAGAAATTGCAGTATTTCTTCCATGTTTAGCATATTATGAGATTGTGTTTACTTGGTAATTTATCCTTGATTGAAAGTATTGGCTGTTGAGTTTGAGAAGTATTGATACGAATGATAATCCAAGTGTAGAGTATGTGACTGAGGTGATTGGTTATAGTTGAGACCCTTGCCGGGCATTTATTGAGCTATTAAATTGATGTGTTCCCTCTTGCCGAGTGTTTTGAACTGCTTATTTCCACTATGCTGTACACCTTGCCAGTTATCTGTTATTGTTTGGTGAGGAAGAGTGTAAAGCACGAAGGGTGATGTCGTGCCATGATTCATATTGATTATAAGCACGGAGGTAAATGTCGTGCCATGACTTTTATTGATTATAAGCACGAAGGTTAATGTCGTGCCATGATACATCGTACATTTCATTATGAGGAAGAGAGTAAAAGCACGAAGGGTGATGCCGTGCCATGATACTTGATTACATTGCATTGTGAGGAAGAGAGTAAAAGCACAAAGGGTGATGTCGTGCCATTGTTTTATTTCTGGTGCTTATACTTGTTTTTCGTTGGCTATTGTGTTATATTGCCTCCCTTGTTTACCTCTACCTGTCAATTTGACTGCTTCAATTCACTTGCTTTCCCTTTACTGCTCCTGTATCCCTCACTTGCTTGCTTATCTCTTGCCTTGTGTTATCCTTGTTGCCTGCTGTAGAATAGGATAAGTTATCGTTATTGTCAAGTCTAGCCTCGCCACTTCTTCGGCCGAGGTTAGGCTCGGCACTTACTCAGTACATGGGGTCGGTTGTACTGATACTACACTGCACTTCTTTATGTTGTGTAGATCCCGTTTTNCTTCTCTTTCAGTTCTAATGACAATATTGTATTTCCTTTCAGACTTGTATTTAGTATTCTTATAGATAGTCCGTGAGGTTGTGACACCCCGGTTTTGGGATTTTGCGATATTGTTGTCTTTATCATTTCATTATGTGTTCTCGAAGTATTATTATTAAATTTCTACTGTAAAACTTCGAAGTGATTTGGGATATTTCGGTAAAGGTTGAAAGTTAATGATTCAGGACATTTCAGTACAGGTTTGAAGGCTAATGGCTTGTATTACTGTTAAGTTGTTTTTACAAAATGTCAAGTGTTGTGAACGTTGGCTTGTCTAGCGGGTTCAACGTTAGACGCAGTCACGGTCCGAAAGATGGGATTTCGGGTCTTGACAAATAGGTAATGACCCGACCGGTAGTTTTGGGGATCTAGCGCGTCGTTCAGTGGTTGGAAGTCATGAACAACTTCATTTCAGGTATTATGACTTGTGTGTATGGTCGGAGTTGAAATTCAAGAAGTTCGGGGTGAAAGTGGAAGAAACATTCTCATTTCGGAAGTCTTAAGTTGAAGAAATTGATTAAGATTGGAATTTTGAGCAAACGACTTCGGAATCAGGATCTAAAGGTTGCAGCAGGTTCGTATGATGATTTCGGACTTGGGAGTATGTCCGGATCGGGTTTTGGATGACCCGGGAGCGTTTCGGCGTATATTGCGGAAGTTAGCATTTTAGAAAAAAATTCATAAGTTTGGGTTGGAAGGCATTTTAGTGTTATAGATGTCCGTTTGGGATTCCAAGTCTGGGAATAGCTCCGTATGGTGATTCGGATGTCCGTAGGTCATTTTGAAGTATTTTGGCTAAAGATAGAAATTTAAAGGTTTTTGAAGAATCCGACCAGAAGTGGAAATTTTGATATCGGGGTCGGAATGCGATTCCGGAAGTAGGAGAAGGTTCGTAATTTCGAATATGACTTGCTCGCAAAATTTGATGTCATTCCGAGTAGTATAGGTCGGTTCGGCGCATTGTTAACGAATTCAAGAACTTAAAGTTCTTAAGTTTGATTCTAGGGATTTTGAGGTGTGATTATGAGTTTTAGCGTTGTTTTGGGTGTTCCGTAGGCTTGAGAAAGTACGTGGGATGATTTGGGACTTGTTGGTACGTTCTATTTGAAGTTTCGAGGGCTCGGATGAGTTCCGGGTAGGTCACGGGATGTCCTTAGGCTTAATATATAGCTGTTGTAGGTCAGAGAAGTCAAATCTCTGAACCCACCACCGCGGTCCGTGGTCCTTTTTGTGATGGCGGCGGTGGGGGGCTTCGCCGCCGGGGTCATGTTTTCGCGGTCCGCGGTGGAGGAGCTGGGCCACTGGTATGACTTCGGAGGCTTATATCTTTTGATCTACAAGGAATTTTCAGATGATTCAAAAACGAAAGTTGTAGCCCTTCGTGTCTAGTTTCCAGAAAAGTAAAGAAATTTTTCTTGGTTTTCTAGCTCGGCCACTGCAGTCATTTTTCTTGGTTTTCTTCAGTTTTTCTTGACTTTGCTAGCGCGGCCGTGGTCCCTTTTTCGCTGACTGCGGTTGGGGGGTCTGAGAGGAGTATAAATAAGTGGTATTTTCAGTTATTTTTCCATTTTTCAAGACCCCAAAGACATAAGAGGCGATTTTCCAAACACTCTTTCTTCTCCAAAACGTTGGTAAGTGATTTCTAACTCATTTTCGTCACTCCTTAAATTCTTTTTACAAGATATCATCCTAGAATCTAGGGTTTTCATGGTGGAATTGGGAATTTTGGGTAAAACCTAAGAAATTTGGAAATTTGGAAATTTAGACCTCAAATTGAGATCGGATTCCAAAACCATTTATATATCCGGGCTCTGGGGCGAACGAGTAATCGGGTTTTGGTCCGAATTTCGGGTTTACCGAGCGGGCCCGAGTTCAATTTTTGACTTTTGGGGAAAGACTTTAGAAAACTCACGTCCATGCATTAGAATTGATTCATTTAGCATTTATTGATATAATAAAGTAACTTGTGGCTAGTTTCTAGTCCTTGGGAGACGAGTTTGGAGTTTCGGGCGCATTCTTGGCCCGTAAAGTAGGTTCGACACGAGGTAAATCTCCTTTCTAACCTTGTAAGAGGGAATCATCCCCATAGGTGATTTTTATGCTATGTGTAATTGTTTTGGGGGCTACGTACGTACAAAGTGACGAGAGTTCGTACGTAGCGGCTATTATTGTTACGTCCGAGTAGTTAGGCCCACAACATGCTTTATATTATTCCTTGTAATTTATTTATATGTTATGAATTCCTGATGTATATAGTATGATTCCTTGAGATTTATGAAATTTGATAAATTTGGAAGAAAATGATTTTTGAAAAGGAAATGTTAGAATTATTGTGTGTGCATGTGACCGCTTCGCAATTTACATTCCGTGAGTGGAGTGTGATTTCCCCCACTCTCATGGGAGCGGGTCGTACTCCGCGATGGATTAAAGGTGCACTTGTTGTTTGGGTCGTTCGATCATCGGCGGTGCCCAGATGAGATTATACTATGGTAAGAATGCACTTGTGGTTCGGGTCGTTCAATCCTCGGCAGTGCACAAATGAGATTACACTATGGTAAGAATGCACTTATGGGAGGGGCCGTTCGATCCTCGGCAGTGCATAGATATTATCATTGTGACTCCGACTGGTTGTCTTATTCCTGGGTGCGCATCACTATTTGGTGTTCGTGGGTATTGACTTGACAGAATTTTGGGGAAGAGAAAGCGGAAATTGTTATTTACTTTCAGTATTTACTTGGTTTTCCTGTGCTTTATACGTATTTGTTGTTCACTGTCTTACATGCCTACCGATTTCATTATACCCTGTTATATAATACTATTGGACTTTAGTGAGTGTCAAGTCGACCTCTCATCACTACTTCTTCGAGATTAGACGAGATACTCACTGGGTACATATTTGTTTATGTACTCATACTACACTTGTTGTGCATTTTGTTGCACAAGTACCTTCATAGCATAGTGATTGATTTGGAGACTTATATAGGCTGCATTCATCCGGAGGCGTTCCGCATCTGACAGAGTCTCCCTCCTGTCGTATTATTTTTATTTTAAATTCCTTGTCCAAATTGTATTTCAGACAAGCTTTGTAGTGTTGAAAAATTCTTAAAAGTTTCTCATGTACTTGTGTCACCGGGTTCTGGGGATGTGTTGGGTTTTATTTTATTAAGCTGAGTTGATTTCTTATCGTACTTAATTAATAAATTTCTATGTATTTGATTATGAAATGAAAGGTAATGACTTCGAAAATGCTAAAAACAGGAATTTATTTCAACTAATTAAGGGGTTGGCTTGCCTGACAGTGGTGTCCGGCGCCATCACAGGCTATAGATTTTGGGTCGTGACATAATACCTTATATATAATTAGCTATGCTCGTTCAAAGTATGGACTGGTGCAAATACCTTTCGAATTTTAGCCTGTTATGAAATTTTCCCATTTGGCTTAGCCTTAGGCTTCCCCTTTGACCTCACATCACTTATTATATGACTCATACACCTATTCACCACATCCAATTCATTTACATCATATTTAAAGCACATAAAATATTACAATTAGTCTACCTGGCACCCCGAATCCTATATTGCTTAGCAAAATTTTCCGGGGCCTTACACAAATGAGTGTTAATTCTATCTCCTTGGATTGGAAATATTATCATACCCAGAAAACAGACGATGAACATGAACACCCGTGATGAGTCCAGCCCAGGGAAGTGATGGCAAACTCATCATGAAAATACGGTAGGATGTGTTGTCCCCATATCGCTCATAAAGGAAGTCAAAAGGTACGTAGGACTTTTTCAGTCAAACTAACTCGTCGTTCTTTCTAGGACCCATCATTTTCAGAAATCCCCTAGAAGTGTGATTTCTGGTACCAACAGACTAGGACTATCCCAGAGTAGCCCAACTAAACCTCATATTTCCTCAAGAAGGGGAGTCATCTCTACATTGCAGAAACGAAAGACGGCCCTTTCTCTGTCCTAGAACATGGTAGCAGCCTTGATCAGTACATTATTTGGTTGAATGTCTAGCAAGGAGGGTAAATTTCCGAGTACCCCCTTCACATGATTTTTGTCATTAGGCGAGAGAATTCCCACCAGTCTAGCAATAAAGGTGGGATACTTCGGAAAATGCCGAACTTGGGGACTTTGTGCCTCATTTTCTGCAAATTAAACCAAGTTATCCCCTTTCCCCCTCCGTGTTTGACTACTTACATATTAATGATTAGCATATCGGCAGGTTTTCTCCAAATAATGCACATATCATGATCGTTCCTGTTGGGATTTTGGAAATCCCGATGGGCTTTGGACAAGTCTTTCCTTAGAGGGTTATTATGCGACAACATCCCATGCTAGGTTTGAACATGATGCATGCACAGTGAACATCAGAGTAAAGTTTTCTATAGAAGTCCAGTTCGGTACCCTCAAGCGGACAACTTGAGAGGGAAAGGTACAGAACCGTCGACTGCGCCGCTGATCGACTAGTTTTACTGCAAATAAGCCTTTCCAAATTTAAAATGGTAATATATGAAGAGCGAGTATACTCATCAAGTGACGCTAGAGTGTTAATTCTGCACGAGTGGAATATAATACAGAGCATGTAATTATACAAAAAGAGAAATAACATATTGTCAAGTATTTTACATGATGAAAGCGATAAATGCGGTATTTAATAATTGTAAAGACAGGAAAGAATGAAAAACAAGAAAGGAGTTAGTTCTTATAATGGAAAAAATTATAATAAAGCAATAAAAGGGGTAGGGATTTGGGAAAGACATAAAGATTGAAGCCAACATAAAGGATTTGCAAATTATAACAAGATTAAATGAAGAACTGCATATAAAAGAATAATAGGGAAGGGGATGTGCATGTAGCAAATAAAGGGTGATGTTAGAATAAAATAACAAAGGAGCACTTATCGAAGGAGACCAATTCACACAAACCAAGTTCGTTATGGTAGGAGCCTAAAGATATCCCCAGCAGAGTTGTCATGCTGTCGTGCCCCCTCTTTCTCGCGAAATCGGGTTTCGACATTGACAACTCTTTTAAAAGGGCAGGAATGGTTATTAAAAGAAAGTCGCCTCCTAACAAATTAAGGTGCGTTGGGCCACCTATTGCAAATGACTCAGATTTACTAGTTGCGTCACCAGAGATCGGGTAAGGGCTCAAATTACCTCGAGGAGAAGGTGTTAGACACTCCTCGAGATCCACAACAGTGGGTCCCGGCCGAACACAAATCATGTGAATTAGTCTAATAAAGAAAAAAAGGGAATTATTTTAATAGGAATGGGGGACCTAAGTTTTTTAGCCTAAAGGATCACCCCGTGCAAAATAAATAATACTTCGTAACTCCCCTTGGACGGGGGTGTTACTCATATTATTCAGCGAGCACAGACTATCATCTCCTACTACCCGATTACTATCTTTAAGTTATTTACCTAAAAGCGCTCTAATCAATTATAAATTGTACCCTATGCGTGCACTACTCGTCCCTTACCTATGGTCCCGGAGGCATTTGGACCTCTATTTTGGATGGTTCTAGACTCAACTTAGGTTGCTCAAAAATGGTAAAACTAGGCGACATATAAAACAAGTTGGACTTTCACATGAAAGCAAATACAGGTTCAGATTAGCCTCCACACATTAGGCAGTAAATACACGGAAATAGATTAGGTGTATTGACAGTTTTAATAGTTAAGTTTATTAAGTCCTATAGACATGCTCTCTATGTGATTCTGGATTTGAATCATACTGGAAGTTTATGTAAAGCAATTCCTAAGTGACTGCGTAGTTGACTACTTATTAGAATTAGAAGCGGTTAAACCTATAGACATATTATCTAGGCAAATTATTCAGCAGTTGACAATGATAACAACGAAGGAAATTCAGAATTACTCAGCTCCTATAGGCATGCTTTCTAGTGACATTTAGCAATACACTATATGAAGTTCCAGTTTTAGTATTTAGCATAGATGGTAATTACCCCAATAGACATGAGTTCTACCTTTGATGATTGAAACTGCTAGTAGTTCTTATAGACACGCATACTAACTTAACAAGTGTGATAAGCGATTAAACCAACATGCATGATTTCTAAAGAGGCAGATTTGAATATGTTGTAATATAAGTTGAAATTTAGTTATTTTATTCCCTGTAGGCATGGTGTCTAATCATTTAAAGCATAGTAGGCAAGATATTCATAGAACTTATTTGAGCCAAAGCAAATCCCTATAGGCAGGTTATCTACATAACATATTTGAGCTAAACTAAACCCATATAGGCAGGTTATCTAACAAGCAATAGCAAACAGAGTAAACATCTAGGCAAGTTTTCCAACACACGATAGCAGAATGTTTTCGAGTAAAGTAAAGCCTATAGGCGGGTTATCTAACCATAACATAAAGTAAACACCTATAGGCATGTTATCTACCCGTTTCATGCAAAATATAAAAAATAAGCCCATTTTCCCAATTTATTATTACCCCAATTGTTATTACAAATAATTATTACAGACCGGATTCGAATGAATGAATTACAACATATATAAACTATAGGAAGCCTGTAGCAGGCCCAAATAAGCCTGGACAGGCCAAGCCTTCAACTCACAATAACTACAAAAGCCCATGTTCATTGATACATAGTGACCAACAACGAATGATTCACATATATCTCAAGGATAAGCATACCAATCCCAAATCTCTAGTGTGTCAGAGTTCCCAAGGGCTTCAAGAACCCCTGGCAGTGCTCGCACTAGAGAAGAATGATCAGAACTGTTCAAGGAAAACTATTGACCAAATCCTGGTGTGTCAGAGTTCATGAGGGTCTCATATGAACCCTGAGCAGTGCTCACACTAGGAAGGCCAGGGGACAGTACATAAATTTCTTTGGCTTTCAGCCAGCAAAGAGTGAGAATTCAAGAGAGCAAGATAGGATTGGGGAGTACATTTAGGGACAGAATCACACATAGAACAAACACATATGAAACTAAGCAGACCTGATAATGTTTTGAAAGTTAACAAAGTCATACACTAATGAGGATCATTTCATGCTTCACAAGGATGACAAAGACTTCATATCAGTCTAAGTCACATAAAGGGAGCTAATTGATCAACAATAAGTCAGGAAAACATTAGTTAGTAGTAACAACTTAACAAGGTATCATAACATGGTGAGCACAGAACCAAACAAGTAACATGGCAACAGGTTTAACAACAAGCTAATGAGTCTACTAGGCATACATAATTAGCTAGTTCTTAAGGAAAGGTATTAAAGCATGCTTAATGTTAAAAGATAATCCTAAGTTACACAGAGTTAAGCAGATTTCATAAACTAATTCACTGAGTTCAACATGTCTTGAATACAGAAAATAACAAGTCTAATAACAGTAACATGTTAAACAAGTACTAAAGGATTCAATAACTCACCAGTTAATATGAAACAGAAAAGGAATCTAACAATGCCGCAACGGTCACCAACAAAAGCAAACAATAGAGGATTTCTGGCCTTGGCTTCCATCCGGCCAGAAATCAAAGCACAAAATAATAGCTATAGAATAACAATGTATAGTTTATGGTAGTGAGAATATTTTGAACTCTGAGTTTGTTTAGAAAGGGAATAGGGGAGGGGTTTAAATAGTATTGAATTAGAACACACAAATATCACAATAATTAGTCACAGTACTAGAAAGGAAAGCACTTAAAGGTTAATAAGGAAAGAAAATTTGAAACCCTAATTTAGGTAAAACATACAAAATTGGCAGAAATAACAAGTAAGGAGACGCATATAAGCATATAGACAAAACAATTAAAGGATCAGACAGATTTGGTTTGATTTTGAAGAATCAAAAACCCCATATTTAGTGTAAGTAAAATCGGTAGAGATTAAGAGAGAGAGTTATAACAAGATGCATAGAGACATACAGACGGCAATATTTAAAAAAAAAAGTAACTAAAGAATTGAATCAAGATTTGATCTGGAAAGATTTGAAACCCTAGTTTTAGGGTAAGTAGAAAATCGCGAAGATTCTCATAGATTCATACCATAAAAGAAACAAAAACGAACACAGATGGAAAGAAGTCAAAGATCTGAACCTGTTTTGGTTGAAATTAAAGAGATCTGCTTGCCATGTTAGGCAAGCAATTATCTAACAACATAAGCAAGTAACCTGTAGTGAGCGATGCTCAATAAGGTAAGGGAATCATTGATTGATTCCATTTTTGGGTTGGAATCGGAGGGGATAATAGGTTGACGACGCTAGGGTTTCAGAAGAGAGGAGAAGGTTCGAGAGAGTATAGAGGCGGCTGGATGACCAAAATTGTCTCTAGGGTTAGGGGTGGGGATATAAGGAGAAATGGGGGGAGTATTGTGAGTCGTTGATCACTTTTGATCAACTGTTGGGATTTGAGAAGAATTAGGTCGGGTTCTGGACTGGGTTGGGAATTAAGGGTGGTTTGGATTGGGCTTAGGGATTGAGCCAAGGGTCTGGGTAGTTTAGGTCCGAAAATAATCCCAATTTTGGGCCAGGTTTTTAAAGGAGGAGATTAAGGAAAAAATAATTTAATAAACCAATTAAATAAATTGTAAAAATTCTATTTATGGAAAATAATAGTAGAAGATTATAAAAAAACATGACAAAGGCAGTAGAAGATTATGAAAAAAATAATTTAATAAACCAATTAAATAAATTGTAAAAACACTCGTTTGACAAATGCAGTGAAGTTGTAAAATATAGGCTATTATTGCAAGTTTGTGCAAATGGCCTAAAAATACTAAGGCAATTATATAAAAAATAAAGTAAAAATATATGAAACATGTATTATGGATGCAATAATAATTTTAGGTAATTAAACCATCACAAAATAATTGAAGCTGGAATTAATGAACATTCAACTAATTTAAATGCAAGAAAAATCAATTTTAAGGTCTTAAAATTTATGGAAAATTATGAAAAATGCTTGTATATGCTTATAAGCTAAATGATGATGCGTATATACTATTTTGAAAGTATATATACACACACACACACACACATACACACACACACACACACACACACACACATACACACACACACACACACACACACACACATATATATATATATATATATGAGGGAAAATTGGGTATCAACACTCACACTGTACGATGCCTGCTTCGTCATGCAGCCCGATCCATATATTCTTGTTGGGTCACGCAACCCGGTCCACATATAGCCTAAAGGCTTTTTGCGGCATGCACCTGGATCCACATATAGCCCTAAGGTTTGTTGCGACGTGCAACCCCATCCATATTGCCATACGACTAGTTGCGTCGTGCATCCAAATCCACATATAGCCATAAGGATCGTTGCGGCATGCAACCCAATCCATAGATATCCATAAAGCTCATTGCAGTGTGCAACCCGATCCACAATCTCACTCACACATGACTCTCGGACCCAGCTCAGTCATTAATCTCTCTATTCTCTCAGGCTCACCAAACTCCAGCTAAGCAGCCTAAACTAATGATACATGATGTGACAATAAATGATACAGAGACCAAGATATTACATATAGTGATGAACTCGACTGCAAATTAAGCAAATAGTCTCAACAACAAAAGAACGACCATTGTGGGTCCCAATAGTACCAGCTTATAGCCTAAACATGATTTCTAACAAGATTCACAGCTCAAATTCTCTAACACATAGAGCACCGTATTAATTTTCAGATAAGGTGACTGCATAGTCCAACAAAATTGACTAGGTCATAATAACTACGGTGTACGCCCACACGCCCGTCACCCAATATGTGTTTCACATCAACACCAATCACATAAAACAAAATTCAGGAATTCATACCCTCATAACCATGTTTAGAAGTATTACTTACCACAAACCATGCAAACCTCTACTCCAATAAGCCTTTGCCTCGCGAATCGGCCTCTGAACGCCTCGAATCTAGCCACAAACAACTTGATACGATCAACACAGCATGTATGAATCATTTCCATATGAAAAAGCTAAGTTCTTAATCAAAAGTCAAAAAGTTAACCTCGAGCTCACGTCCCGGAATCCAACAAAAGTTAGAAATTCGAACACCCATATGACCACGAGTCCAACCATACCAAAATTACTCATATCCGATCACAACTCGACCTTCAACTCTTCAAATTAAAGCCTAGGAAGTTTCTACAATTTTCTCCCAAATTTTCAACTTGAAACACAAATTAAATAATCAAATCATTGATATATTTATGTAATTTGCCACGCCCTGACATCGGGGAGCACGACCAGCCTTCAACAAAGTTGCCTCGGTAAAGCAAGCTTGCGTAATACCGTATACCCAACTCACCCTCAAAATAAAGAGAAGAATGCGCTTCATTAATTAGTCAGTAAGAAGTCATGTGAACAACACCGGTTCATTTTCATTAGTTACATCATTAGCAAGTCTTTAAAGCAATACATTGTGGAATCATAGTTAAAGTGGAATAGGTGATACAATTACAACATTTTTAATTTAACTTTGCCAGAAAAAATACTACCCACACTATGTCTACAGAGCCTCTAGTAGAAACAAAATGGTGTTATGACAATGCCGGCAACAAGGCCCCGGCTATACCTCAAAACACTATGTACAAGTAAAGGGATACTGTATCCCGAAATGAAGTGGGGCTCACCATGTCAGATGAAGAGAGGGTGTGTTTCTATCACTGGCCACTATCACCTACTATAGAACTACCTGCATCCAATGAAGATGCAGCGCCCCCGGCAAAAGGGACGTTAGTACATATGGAGTAGTACTAGTATGAAAACTAAACACCTCTTTCAATAGAACAAGTAGCACTTATATGGTTGAGAAATTGAACTTGCCTTGTGTTGAGCATATTGAACCCTACATGTTTAGAGGGGTAAAGGTAGATAAAGAGTGTTATTACTATTCTCTATTGGGAGGTATGAGGATGCGATCTGGTGTGATGTGATTCCCATTATTAATTATCATATCTTGTTGGGAAAGCCATGGTATGTCTACTGAAGAGCTTCATATAAAATGGAAAAATATAGATACTCTTTTGAGCTTAACGGGAAGAAACTCATTATTGGACCTTTGACTCCCTCACAAATTTGTGAAGAAGAAAAGACTGTTAAATACAATATGGAAAAATATGAGAGAGAAAATAATGAGAGGAGTAAGGGAATGTATGTTGACATCCCAAGAGAGGAAAAAATGAGAAGTTGTGTTGAGTGAAGAGAGTGGGATATCGAGTAAGGTAAAAAAAGATCTTGAGAAAAAAGAAAAGAGAAAAGGAAATGAGATTTAAAAATTTTGTGAGGTAGAGAGAGAAAAACAAGAGGGTTTGAGTGAACAAGAAGAAAAAAACTTTAGTGAGAGAAAAGAGGCTAAGAGTGAGGAAAACGTTTGTGATGACCCAAAAGGTCATCTTATGTAAATTTAATTATGACTGTGTTTCGAGGCCCCGAAAGACTCCGTTAATCTTACCTCGATGTGCGTGGGCAGCCCGGGCGCGTAGCCAGGAAGCCTTTATGTGGAAACGTGGTAAAGAGTTGAGTTTATGATAATTAATTGAAAAACGTTGACTTTGGTCAACATTTTTGGTAAATGGACCCGGACCCGTGATCGGGCAGTCCCGGAAGGTCCGTAGGAAAATATGGGACTTGGGCGTATGCCCTGAATCGAATTCCAAGGACCCAAGTCCGAGAAATGAATTTTTAAAGAAAATTGTTTTACGAAAATAATAAAGGCTTATGAAAATGAACCTCGATGTGAAACCTGTGTTGTCGGGCCCGTATTATGGTTTCGGAGCCTGGAACAGGTTCAATATGTGTTATTTAAGTTATCCGTGAAATTTGGTAAGGAACGGACCTGATTTGACGGGTTTCTGATCGAAATGGGAAATTGAGAGTTAATGAAGTTTTGAGGATTTTCATAGAATTTAAATTTTTTGTTTTGAACGTGATTTTATGTTACCGAGGTCCAAATGAAATTTCGAGATCAGGAATAGTTCTGTTATGTCATTCATGACTTGCTTGCAAAATTTGGGGTCATTCAGAGTAGAATAGGTCGGTCCGACGCGTTGACATAGAAATCAAGAACTTAGAAATCCTTAAGTTTGATCCTAGGGGTTTTGAGGGGTGATTTTTAGATTTAGCGTTGTTTTTGGTGTTCCGAAGGCTCGAGCGAGTCTGTATTATTATTTAGGACTTGTTGGTATATTCGGACGGAGGCTCGGGTAGGCCCAGGTGCCTCCCGGACACCACACGAGGCCAAAAACCAGCGGATGATGCAGCTGGTGCACTTGATCTGGTGTGACGCAGGTGCGATTGCCCAGCCGCAGGTGCGGGACCGCTCCTGCGGTCCCAGCCTCGCAAGTGCGAAGGTTCCGTAGGTGCGATTCCTTTTTCGCAGGACCGGAATCGCAGGTGCGGTCTCCCGCTCCGTAGGTGCGACCCCAGCCCCTCTTGCCTAATTCCGCAGGTGCGGAAGCCCTGTAGGCCAGGAAGTGAAATTTCATTTAAAATACGGGATTTAGTCATTTCTCCTATTTTCCATCTTCTTCCTTGTGTTATTTGAGAGCTTCCAAGAGGGGCCTTCAACCTAGTACTTGAGGTAAGTAAATTTCCTATCTAACACTAGTTTCAAACATTAATTCCTAGTTAAATTCCCTACTAAATTATCCAAAATCATGGAATTAGGTAGTAATTTTAGGGCTCTTGAGGATTTTGTGATTTTTCCGTTTTAGGCCATGAATTCAAGTAGAAATCATACATTAATGATCCTTAGGCTATGGGTGAGTGATCCCTTCGAGAATTTT
>ML275414.1:0-29696 GCA_005239495.1 Nicotiana undulata | reverse complement strand
GCAATTGTGGTCCGAGGGGTAGATTCGACACGAGGTGAGTCTCCTTTCTAACCTTGTAAGAGGGAATTGTCCCCATAGGTGATGTATATGCTTGGTGTAAATTGTTTGGGGGCTACGTACGCACCAAGTGACGAGAGTCCGTACGTATTGACTATCATTGTTATGTCCGTGTAGCTAGGCCCACATCATGTCTTATATGCTTCCTCGTAATGCCTTATATGCTTCCTCATAATGCCTTATATGCTTCTTTTTAATGCTTTATACGATTCATTGTGACGCCATATGTACTATGAGATCATGTTTTGTATAGTATTTTTCCTCTGAGGCTTTATGGAAATTGTTGAGTTGAAAGGAATTTGTTATGGAAAGTAAGTTTTATACCTATATTGGGATCGGGTCGTACGCCACGGCGAGTTTGAGAGTGATTATACTAATGCTGGGATCGGGTCGTACGCCACGGCGAGTTTGAGAGTGATTATACCTATATTGGGATCGGGCCGTACGCCACGGCGGGTTGAGAGTGATTATACCTATATGGGATCTGGACGTACGCCACGGCAGAGTGAGAGGTACTTGTATACGTATATGGGATCGAGCCATACGCCACGGCGGGTTTAGAAGGTACCTTATGGGAGCAGGCCATACGCCACGGCGGATCTAAGACTTGGCGAATATTGGTTCGTTTCGGTGGTCCTACCCTTGAAAGCGCATTATTGCTTAATTCAGTAGTTGTTTGAATTTCTGCTCTTGATATGTACTTGTGGCTTATTTCCCGACATGCCTACTGTATTTCATTATATTCTATCATATGTTATTACTGTTGGACCTTAGTGAGTATCGAGTCGACCTCTCGTCACTACTTCTTCGAGATTAGGCGGGATACTCACTGGGTACATGTTTATTTTAATATGTACTCATGCTGCACTTCTGTACTTAACTGTACAGGTACTGAGGTCGGTGTCTTTGGTTATTGTACCGGAGATAGATCCTGAGCTAGTGGACTTGACTTCACGGTGAGCTGCTTCCTCTGGCGATCCCCAGCAGTACCCTGGAGTTTCATTTACTTTTATTATTTTCCCCGTCTATTTCATCCAGATGTGGATTTGTATATATGATTATCCTTTGTATATTTTGTTAGTATGCCCATGACACTCGTGACACTAGTTCCTGGAACACTTAGTGTATATTTTGGGATTGGGGTTGTATAGGCATACATATGCTTTATTTTGGCCGTGTATTGCTATGATTTTATTTTCATTTCAAGCTACCATCATGTTTAATCGTTTTAAATTGGTAAAAATTGACTTGTTTTAATCGAATGGGAAGGGTAACAATTAGTGTAATTCATATTGGCTTGCCTAACCCCGTCGTTGGGCGTCATCACGACCTAGATTAGGATTCTGGGTCGTGACAAAGTTAGTCTTGGTAAAAGCCAAAGAGAGTGTAAGCAAGAAAAATGTTTCTTCATGTCCTAACGCATTAACTATTTCTTGTTTTACTTCTTGTGATTTTGTGCATCCATATAAGGAAAGACCTTTTGAAAGGGGAGGTGAGGCACAAGAGATGTTTGCAAAGGATCCAATTGGATTCCAACATGAATTTAGCGAAATCAATTCTTGTTGGATGGTGGAAGATAAAAGCTTGGTTAATTTCTTTGTTGTTGAACCTTTGGACTATTTTTATCTTTATTTACAGGTTTGCAACATGGAGTTCCCTAAAGGCATTTCTAAGTTAGAGCCATTGCAAAAAAGAATAAAAGGAGATGTTGTTGTTGTTAATAAATAAGTTTAAGTATGGTATGTATAATTGGTTTATTCACATTCTTGGCCTTTCTAGAACACCTAAGGTATTTTTGGAGGTAATGAACTATATCTTATTTCTTATGTTGGTGACTTTATAATTTTTGCGGATGATGACATTTTGATGCATATCAAATCATTAACTGTAATATCTAAGATCAAGTGCAAGAGTAATTTGCTTCCTTTTGAAATTGAGTATGACATAGATGATTATGCATTCCAACTCGGTGGAAAGAGGAATGAAATTTATGAGAAACTAATGAGTTAAATGTTCTTTCTTCTCTTATTCAAGTGCCTAATGACTTTTCCTGTGAAACATTGCTAGAATGTGAGTTTTGTGTTTGATGGGAAGTCATTCCTCTAGTCATGTTGATTGTGAGCTTGTAAAAGTGCTTGCTTCTAGTAAAGAGGATATGCATGATTATTGTGACATTAGTAATCAAATACTCTTTCATGAACCTATAGATGACTCTTTCTGTGACAATTTGAGCAATTATGTAGAGTCTGTTGATGTTGCAAATATTACTGGGGAAAGTTATAATCATGAGCTTGAATGTATTGAAATTGTTATTTTGGAATTTATGGGTTCTTCTGACCTTTCTGAGAATTTATGTGCTTCTTTGAATAACTAACATGTAGAAGAATCCATAGGATGTATAATTGATACTCGGCTATATCATAAAAGTTTCTTATTTGATACATGTGGTCGAGATACTTATTAAAAATGGATGAGTGATCAATCTTTCGTAATTTCATTGTCATGCACATTTTTGGACTACCTTAAGAGAGGTTTTATGGGACAAATCTAAGTAGGCATAAATTTTATTAGGATGATGTTATCCATATGCTTTATAAAGGAGTATTTACACCTATTAGGCTTCATTGGGTTAAGTGGACACATGATCACTATCTTATTTAATTCTTACCATTTATTAATATTAGTGGATGCCATTTACTAGTGCATGCCTTCGTTTTTCTTGCAAGGTCGAAATTCGAGGATGAATTTTCTTCAAGAAGAGGGGGAATGATCGAAGAAAGCTCAAATCTATTCAAGGAAAATGATGAAGTTTTGGAATCTCAAAGAGGGACTTTAACAAGTTCTCGAGCTAAGAAGTTAAAAAGAACAAGGTCATTGGACTTCAGAAGCGATCAAAGAGGTTATTAGTTGGGAGGAAGAGAGTAAGGATAAAGGATATGATTTATCCAGGTGTTATAATTATATTATGGCCCAAATTCATGCCCAAGAAGAGGTGGATTTGATCCCAAGAAACATCCTTTGAAGAAGGCCCAAATTAGGCCACCGTTGAACAAATTTGGCACCTAAAATGTGTCCAAACTTGCAACCCATGAAGTCCTACATAAAGCCACGTTTTTAGCATAAAAAGGACTTACTTGATGTCCAAGAAGGGTACAATAGTTGTTCTAGATGTTGAGTGCAAGTTGGTGCCAAGTTGCTTGCAAATTTCCTTCAAGATTTTCAGGATTCTATCCAAGATTGGTTTGGGACTTATTTCCATATGTTAGGGGACTATATTTATTGCTTTCCTAGTTAGTTAAGGTTATGTTTTTCCTTTTCCTAAGATTGTTGGAATTACTTTCCAAGAAAGACTTGGTTTTTGCTTTCTATTATTTTCCTTTTCCTAAGGTAGTTGGACTTGTTGTCCACAGTAGTTTAGGACTTTATTTCCTTATTTTTTGGGTGGAATTTCATGACCCCTCTCTATATAAAGGGGTGTATTCTTTATTTTTGGACGGAGATTATTATAGACAATATCAATAAAATTGTGAGATTTTTCTTACACTCGTGTGTGTGGCTACTCTTGGATTTATTCTTCAACCTTCAAGACTCAACTTAAGGTGGTAAGATTAAATTCTTTCAAAATCTTAGATCACTTTTAGGTATTCAATAAAGGTGATAAGTTTAGGCTTATTGTTGTTCTTGTTATTCTAAAGGGCCAGGTTCACAATCCATCTCTTTTTTTTAAGTCTCTACCAAAGGCGATTAGTTCTTTGTTAGCTAATTGTTGTTGTCTGATGATCCAAAAGGTCATCCCGTGTGTTTCTAGCTAAATATGTGTTCCGAGGTCATGAAAACCTCCTTCTATCTCACCTCGATTTTCGTGCGCAGCCAGGGCGTGTAGCCGGGAAGCCTTTATGTGAAAACTCATAAAAATGATAATTTTGTATTTGAAATTTGAATAAAGTTGACTTTGGTCAACATTTTTGGTAAGCGGACCCGGACCCGTGATTTGACGGTCCTGGGCGTATGCCCGAAATTGAATTCCAAGGTCCCAAGTCCGAGAAATGAGCTTTTAAAAGAAATTGTTTTCTGGAAATATAAGAGATTTTTGAAAGTGTAATTATATGTGAAACCTATGGTATCGGGCCCATATATTAGTTCCGGAGCCCGGTACAGGTTCGATATAATAATTGTGTCATATCTGTGAAATTTGGTAAGAAACAGAATTCATTTGACGTGATTCAGACCATAAATGCAAATTTTGAAGTTTTTGGAAAATTTCATTGATTTTGGGGTTTAATTCGATGTTTATGATGTTATTTGGTGATTTGATTACACGAATAAGTCCTTATGATTTTTTTGAGGTTGTGTGCATATTTGGTTTAGATCCTCGAGGGTTCGGGTGTGTTTCGGATAGGTGTCGGGGTGTTTTTGGACTCGAAAATCTTGTGTAAGAACTGGTTGCTGATGTCTGGTGTTTTGTGCTATGCGAACGCATAGTATTGGCCGCGAACGCATAGCACAAGTTTGGGGGGTAGAATTTTCTCTACACGAACGCAAAGAGCAGGGTGCGAACGTTGAGCTTTAGGGTCCTTGCTCTATGCAAACGCACCCCTCCAATCGTGATAGCATAAGTCTAGTGAGAGGATGGGGCTGGGTAGCTGTTTACTCTGTGAGAACGCGGTCCCATAGTCGCGATCGCAGAGAGTAGGAAGAGGGAAACTATGCGAACGCACCAGGGTGGTCGCGAACGCATAACTTTAGAGGGGACCTAGGGGGATGGGTGTCTTTAACCCTGTGCCAATGCGGCCCCACGCTCGCGAACACATAGGTCAGATTAGTCAACCCTTCGCGAACGCAGCCAGGGGCCCGCGAACGCGAAGAGTAATTTTTCCCAGTGATTTCTTTTAGCCCAAAAACAGAATACTTACGGGATTAAACACATTTTTCACAACTTCTTCTTCTCCATACCTCCTTGGGCGATTTTTGAAGGGAAACATCACCATAGCTTCATAGGTATGTAATCCTAAACTCATTTTCTTCCATTTTTATCAACACCCATTAGATTTCTAGGCCTAAAACATGAGGTTAAGGGTAGAAAATTAGGCATTTGGGTAGAGTTAGGGCTTATTGATTAATTGGGTATTAGACCTCGTTTTGGGGTCGGATTTCAAAAAACTTATATATTCGGGCTCGTGGGTGAATGGGTGATCGGGTTTTGGTCTGAACCTCGTGTTTTGACAAAGTGGCCCGGGGTCGATTTTTGGATTTTTGGGAAGAATGTTAGAAAGTCTATAATTAAGCATTGGAATTGAATTGTTTATCATTTATTGATGTTATTGAGTTGATTATGTCTAGATACGATTGATTTGGAGTCTGGTTCAAAAGGGAAAGCGGTGCTTGAGGCTTGATTTTGATCGTGGAGGTCGAGCTAAGTGTTTGGCCTAACTTTAGCTTGAGGGAATAGGTGTTGAGTCTTATTTTCTACGTGTTTATTCCATGTTCAACGTATAGGTGAGGTGACGAGTACCTATATGTTGTTGTCGAGCATGCCCGTGAGTCGGATATTGTGAGTTATGTGATTTTCATCGAGTTTTACTGTGTATGGATTAAATCTCAATTTGGTGGTTATTCATTTGATGGAAATTCTTGGTTGTGGATACTGTTGAGTATTTGATCGGTTGAGGATTATTTTGCTAAATTATACACTTGTGTAGGATTGGTTATAGTTGTGTCCCTTGCCGGGACGGTATTATTCCTGTTGATTTTTCCTTTGCATTTATGGTTTCTTATTGTTGATTTTCCTTACCAAACTGCATGTTTATGTTATTTAGCTCGAGGGGACATTCCGTGCCATGTTTTTGTTATTTAGCACGAGAGGACATTCCGTGCCATGTTTATGTTATTTAGCACGAGGGGACATTCCGTGCCATGTTTATGTTATTTAGCACGAGGAGACATTCCGTTCCATGTTTATGCTATATAGCACGAGGGGACATTCTGTGGCATGTTTATGTAATTTAGCACAAGGGGACATTCCATACCGTGTTTGTGATATTTTAGCACGAGGGGACATTCTGTGCCGTGTTTATGATGTTTTACCAAGAAGGGACATTCCGTGTTGTGTTTGTGATATTTTAGCATGAGGGGACATGTCGTGCCATTTCTATTTACTTGTTGTTTTGTGTTGTTAATTCCTGTTGTTACTTCAATATTCAAATTGTTGCCTTGTTCCATTATTTCAGTAATTTACATCCCTTTCCCTAGCTGTCACGACCCAAAATCCCACCTTCAGGCCATGATGGCGCCTAACGTTGAACCCGCTAGACAAGCCAACGTTTGAACTAAGTAAACTCATTAACAACTAAAATAAACAAGATAACTAAGGCATCGATGGTCAACAATATGAAGGTTAACTAAATTCAAAATAATATATCAACTTCATAATAAAACCCATTTACATATCCCAGAACTGGTGTCACATACTCACGAACTGTCTATGAGATTACTGAATACAATGGTCTGAAAATAAGTACATATGACTGTCTTTGAGACTATAAAAAAGACAGAACTGAAAGAGAAAGGTAGGAGGTGACGCCAAGGCCCACGAACATCTGCGGGTCTACCTCGAGGTCTCCTGAATAACTGGTGGAATGCTCCCTCCGTCAGTGTCCACCGGGTCCGGTTGCGTAGTCTGCACAACATAAAGAAGTGCAGGTGTAGCATCAGTACAACCGACCCCATGTACTGAGTAAGTGCCGAACCTAACCTCAGCGAAGTAGTGACGAGGCTAGGACAGACAACAATATATGAACCTGTGCAATTCTACATAATAACAGGAAAATATCGACCAAAATAAACAAGTAAAAGCAGATACGGGGAGAACATGCTCGGGGTAAAAGGGGCAACAAATAATAGCGCAGTAGAACATGGTGATAACTGAAAAGTTAAAGTAAAAGCAGGAATTTAACATCTCAGAATAGGTAATGAACAACAACAGGCACGACATGTCCCCTCGTGTGTAGTCTCACAATCACTCGGCACGGAATGTCCCCTCGTGCATAAATAACAACCACTCGACACGGAATGTCCCCTCGTGCAATAAATAATAAACACATGTCCCCTCGTGCGATAAAAAATAAACAATCGGCATGGCATGTCCCCTCGTGCGCTAAATAATAAACAATCAGCACGGCATGTCCTCTCGTGCGATAAATAATAAACAATCGGCACGGCATGTACCCTCGTGCGATAAATAATAAACAATCAGCACGACATGTCCCCTCGTGCGATAAATAATAAACAATCGACACGGCATGCCCCCTCGTGTGATAAATAATAAACAATCGATAATATAATGTGCAACTAAAAATAAGAAATCTCAAGTGTACAGAAATACTCAATAAAATTCTATCGTCCCGGCAAGGGACTCAACTATAACCAACTCGCTCAGAAATACAGTTTCAACAGTAAAAGCCTCAACTGAACAACTAATCAATAATTTCCCACGTCATGAAACAACATCAATGTATCATTCCTAAATCACCAATTATTCATAGTACATAGAATATCAAGAACACGGTACAATTCATCACAATTAACTCACGGGCATGTTTGACCGCAACATATAGGCACTCGTCACCTCGCCTATACGTTGGACATGAATTACACTTAGCAAACAAGACTCTATACCTATTCCCTCAAGCGAAGGTTAGGCCAAACACTTACCTCGGCTCCAAAGTGCAAGTCAAGCCTCAATCACAGCCTTTCCTCTCGAATCCAACTCCGAATCGATAATATCTAGACACAATTGAGTTATTAACATCAATAGTTACTCAATAAACCAATTCCAAAGCCTAATTATACATTTTCTATTATTCTTCCAAAAATACTAAAATTCAACCCCTGGCTCGCACGCTCGAATCCCAAAAATTCACGAAGGAATCACTCACCCGTAGCCTAAGGATCATATATATGAAGTTTCTACTTGAATTCATAGCATTAAACGGACAATACGCAAATTTTCTCAAAAACCCTAAATTTACTACCCAATTCTTGATTTTCCATTAATTTAGTAGGTAATCCCACTAATTATCCATGCATGAAACTAGTATTAGGAAGGAATTAACTTACTTAACAGTAGCTAGGTCGTGGTGTGTTCTTCCCAAGCTCACAAGTCTCTAATGGAGTTTTTGGTATGAAGGGAATGAAGAAATCCCAAGTTTTTGCATTTAAAAACAGTGTGGCCTACAGGGATTCCGCACCAGCGGCTCGAGGACCACACCTGCGATCTATCTCCTACGAGCAGGGGCTCGCACCTGCGGAATTGGGCAAGAGGGGCTGGGGTCGCACCTGCGGAGGGATTACCGCACCTGCGGTTCCGCTCCTGTAGACCTTTGTCCGCACCTGCGAGAAAAGGGGACCTCACCTGGGGTCGCACCTGCGATGCTTGGGACCGCAGGAACGGTCCCGCACCTGCGACTGGGCAACCGCACCTGCGGTCACACCAGAAACAGGTGCACCAGCAGCTATTTTAGCTGGTTTTTAGCCCCATTTGGTGTCCGGGAGGCACCTGGGCCCACCCGAGCCCCCTTCCAAATATACCAACAAGTCCTAAATCATAATACAGACTTGCTCGAGCCTTCGGAACACCCAAAACAACGCTAAACATCAAAATCACATCCCAAAACCCCTAAAATCCTAACTTAAGAAACTTCAAGTTCTTGATTCTATAACAATGCGCCGGACCGACCTATACAACTCAAAATGACATCAAATTTTGCAGACAAGTCATAAATGACATAACGGCACTATTCCCGATCTCGGAATCACCTTCGGACCTCGATAACATAAAAATCACGCTCCAAACCAAATCTCAAATTTAAGAAAATCCTTATAACTTCATTAACCCTCAATTTCCCATTTTGATCCGAAACACGTCAAATCAAGTCTGTTCCTTACCAAAATTTACAAATAACTCAAATAACACATATTGAACATGTTCTGGGCTCCGGTACCATATTACGGGCCCGACAACAGAGGTTTCACATCGAGGTTCATTTTCATAAGCCTTTATTATTTTCAGAAAATGATTTTCTTTACAAATTCATTTCTCGGACTTGGGACCTCGGAATTCGATTTCGGGCATACGCCCAAGTCCCATATTTCCCTACGGATCCTTCGGGACCGTCAAATCACAGGTCCGGGTCCGTTTACCAAACTGTTGACCAAAGTCAACTTTATTCAATTAATTATCTTAATTTCAATTCTTTATCAAGTTTCCACATGAAGGCTTCCCGGCCATGCGCTCGAGATGCGCACGCACATCGAGGTGAGATTAGCGAAGGCTTTTGAGGCCTCGGAACACAGTCATCATCAAATTTACATAGGATGACCTTTTAGGTCATCACACCAGCATGTTTTCCCCCGTATTTCACTTGTTCTTATTTAATAATAAAGGTTTTTAATATATTTGAGCAATTACGTTAGCTTGCCTAGCGGGTTCAACGTTAGACATAATCACGGTCCCGATGGTGGGAATTTCGGGTCGTGACAAGTTGGTCTCAGAGCACTAGGTTGCCTAGGTCTCACAAGTCACGGAGAAGCTGGCTAGAGTCTGAGGAATCGGTACGGAGACATCTGTACTTATCCCCCAGAGGCTGCAAAGTTAGGAATAATTTCACATCTATTCTTCTCGGTCGTGTGATTTTAATTCAAAATACTAACCGAGTTCCCATTATTTTCTCTCGCAGATGGCGAGAACATGTGCTTCCTCATCTACCGATCAGCAGCTCGATCCTTCTGTTGCAGCTCCTACTAGAGGCCGAGGTCGTACTTGAGGCTGAGGCAGGGCCAGGGCTCAGCCCAGAGCAGCAGCCCTAGTAGAGGATCCTCAGGTAGAGGTTGCTGAGGAGGTTCCTACTCAAGACAGTCCCAATTGGACCAACTCAGGTCCCAGAGGGGTTCATTGCCACCTCGGTACTTCAGGACGCTCTAGTCTACTTAGTGGGCCTTATGAAGATGGCTAAGGCCGGTCTACTTCTTAAAGCACCAGCCGTCTCTCAGGCTGGGGGAGGGGCCTAGGCTCTTGCTACCCCTACACCAAAACAGTTAGCTTTTCAGTTCCAGACTCCAGCACCTCAGACAGCTGGAGTAGCTCAGCGGGGTATTGTGGCATAGGAGGTTGAGGGAGCAGCTATGTCTGTTGATGCTTTATGGAGATTGGATCGGTTCACCAAGTTATTTCCTACCACTTTCAGTGGTGCACCATCAGAGGATCCCCAGGATTACTTAGACAGTTGCTTTGAGGTTCTTTGGAACATGGGAATCGTGGAGACCAATGGGGTCGATTTTGCTACTTTCCGCCTATCTGGTCCCACCAAGACTTGGTGGAGGGATTATTTCTTGACCAGACCAGTTGGATCTTCGTCCTTGTCTTGGGCTAAGTTC
Organism: Nicotiana undulata; assembly: GCA_005239495.1. NCBI lineage: Eukaryota > Viridiplantae > Streptophyta > Magnoliopsida > Solanales > Solanaceae > Nicotiana > Nicotiana undulata. Next base: position 19,208 of record ML275414.1, on the reverse strand, counting down.
TCCAAGTTGTTTTTGGAGAAGTTTCTACCAGTTACCCCGAGAGAGGATCTTCAGAGGTAGTTTGAGCGTCTCCAGCAGGGCTCTATGACAGTTACCTAGTATGAGACCTGGTTTATCACTTTGGCCCGAAATGCTATCATGATACTCCCCATTGATCGAGAGAGAGTGAGGAGGTTTATTGAGGGGCTAGCTCAGCCGATTAGGCTCCAGATGGCCAGAGAGACAGGTACTGATATTTCATTTCAGGAGGCGGCCAATGTGGCCAGGCGGATTGAGATGGTCTTATCACAGGGTAGTGGTCAGAGGTCTGACAAGAGGCCTCGTTATTTTGGCCGATTCAGTGGTGACTCATCTGGAGGCAGGGATTTGTTTTGCAGAGGTCATCCTCCCAGATTATTCCAGTCAGCCCTTCAGATATCTCGCAGTACACCACCAGCTCCTATCAGTGCACCGCGACTTTAGAGCTTTCGGAGTTGGTATTCTGGTCGACAGGGACAGTTTCAGGGCCAGCAGTCTCAGCAGCAGAGATCTTGTTACACTTGTGGTGTTCCAGGACACATTTCTAGGTTTTCCCCTGAGCTTCTAGTGGTTCCCAGCATCAGGGTTCCCATGCTATGATTCTCGCACCAGGTGCACCCCCACCCTCTCAGCTAGCTAGGGGGTGGAGGTCGAGGTGCCAGAGGTGGAGGCCAGACAGTGAGATGAGGAGGACAGGCTATAAGGGGTAGAGGTCAGCTCGCAGTAGGTCGACCCAAGGATGTTCAGATTGGTGGGGCTCAGCCCCAATGCTATGCTATTCCCGCCAGACCTGAGGTCGAGGCCTCTAATTCAATCATTACAGGTATGGTTTCAGTTTGCAGTAGGGATGTTTTGGTTTTGTTTGATCTGGGGTCTACATTTTCCTATTGTGTCCTCATATTTTGCTACTTATGTGATTATGCCCGTGATTCTCTGAGTACTCATGTATATGTTTCTACACCAATGGGTGATTCTATTGTGGTAGATCGAGTCTACCAGTCATGTATAGTGGTTATTGTTTGTCTTGAGACCCGTGTTGATCTTTTACTTCTTGATATGGTTGATTTTGACGTCATTTTGGGGATGGATTGGTTATATCCCTATCATGCTATTCAGGACTGTCATGCAAAGACTGTAACCTTGGCCCTACCAGGAGCACCCCGATTGGAGTGGAGGGGGACTCCTGGCCATTCTTCCGACAGTGTTATCTCGTATATGAAGGCTCGGCGTATGGTCGAGAAGGATGCTTTGCCTATTTGGCTTAGGTTCGTGATTCTAATGCTAAGGTTCCTCCTAGGGAGTCTGTTCCCATTGTCCGTGAGTTTCTAGAGGTATTCTCTATTGACGTGTCGGGTATGCCACCCGACAGGGATATTGACTTTTGCATTGATTTGGCTCCGGGCACTAAGCCCATTTCTACCCCTCCATATCGTATGGCCCCACCAGAGCTAAAGGAGTTGAAGGATCAGTTACAGGATTTTCTAGCTAAAAGCTTTATTAGGCCTAGTGTTTCTCATTGGGGTGCGCCAGTATTATTTGTTAAGAAGAAAGATGGCACAATGAGAATGTGTATTGACTACCGGCAATTGAACAAGGTTACTATCAAGAATAAGTATCCTTTGCCAAGGATTGATGATTTGTTCGATCAGCTTCAGGGTGCCACAGTGTTATCCAAGATTGACTTGAGGTCTGGTTACCATCAGTTGAGGATTAGGGCGTCTGATGTCCCTAAGACAGCCTTCCGCACTCGGTATGGGAATTATGAGTTCTTAGTGATGTCATTTGGGTTGACAAATGCCCCAGCTGCTTTTATGGATTTGATGAACCGAGTGTTCAGGCCCTATTTGGATTTGTTTGTTATTGTTTTCATTAATGATATATTGATTTACTCTCGCAGCCGAGAGGAGCATGGGCAGCATTTTCCAGTCGTCCTCCAGACTCTGAAGGACAGTCAGTTGTATGCCAAATTGTTGAAGTGTGAGTTATGGTTGAGTTCGATTGCATTTCTAGGCCATGTTGTGTCGGCCGAGGGTATTCAGGTGGATCCCAAGAAGATTTCAGCAGTCAGAGATTGTCCTAGACCCACCTCAGCTACAGAGATTCGGAGTTTCTTGGGCTTAGCAGGTTATTATCGCCGGTTTGTGGAGGGCTTCTCATCTATTGCAGCCCCGATGACCATGTTGACTCAGAAGGGTGCCTAGTTCAGGTGCTTAGATGAGTGTGAGGCGAGATTTCAGAAGCTCAAGACAGCCTTGACCACGGCACCGGTGTTACTTTTTCCCACATGTTTAGGGCTATATATAGTGTATTGTGATTCCTCATGAGTTGGACTTGGTGCAGTGTTGAGGCAAGATGGAAAGGTTATAACTTATGCTTCACGTCAGTTGAAGGTTCATGAGAAGAACTATCCGGTTCATGATTTAGAGTTAGCAGCCATTGTTCATGCGCTGAAGATTTGGAGGTATTATCTGTATGGTGTGTCATATGAGGTGTTCTCACATCATAAGAGTTTGTAGTATCTGTTCAAGCAGAAAGAGTTGAATATGAGGCAGAGAAGATGGTTAGATATGTTGAAAGACTATGACATTACCATCTTATATCATCCGGGGAAGGCTAATGTGGTGGCCAATGCTTTGAGTCGGAAGTCGGTCAGCATGGGTAGTCTTGCTTATATTCTGGTCGGGGAGCGACCACTTGCTTTAGATGTTCAGGCTTTGTCAATCGGTTCATGAGATTGGATGTTTCTGAGACTAGTAGTGTGTTGGCTTATACTTTGGCCCATTCTTCATTGTTTTATCGTATTCGAGTCAGGCAGTATAATGATCGTTATATATGTGTCCTTAGGGATACGGTTTGGCACGGAGGTGCCAAGTAGGTTACGGTTGATGATGATAGAGTCTTGAGGATACAGGGACGTATTTGTGTGCCTGATGTTGATGGGCTTCGTGAGTTGATATTGCAGGAGGCCCACAGTTCCCGGTATTCCATTCATCCGGGCGTCGCAAAGATGTATCAGGATTTGCAGCAGCATTATTGGTGGCGGAGGATGAAGAAAGATATTGTGGCTTATGTAAAACGGTGCTTGAACTGTCAGCAGGTTAAGTATGAGCACTAAAGACCCGATGGTTTGATGCAGCAGATTCAGATTCCCGAGTAAAGTGGGAGTGTATCACCATGGATTTCGTAGTTGGACCCCCACGGACTCAGAGGATGTTTGATGCGGTGTGGGTCATTGTGGATAGGCTGACCAAGTCAGCACACATCATTCCGGTATCAGTTTCGTATTCTTTGGAGAGGTTGGCCAAGATCTACACCAGGGAGATTGTTCACCTGCATGGTGTGCCCGTGTCCATTATTTCTGACCGAGGTACTCAGTTTACCTCCCATTTCTGGAGAGTATTTCAGCATGAGTTGGGCACACGGGTTGAGTTAAGCACAACGTTTCATCCTCAGACGGACGGACAGTCCGAGCGCACTATTCAGATCTTGGAGGATATGTTGCGAGCATGTGTCATTGACTTTGGAGGTTCATGGGACCAGTTTTTGCCTTTAGCTGAGTTTTCCTACAACAAGAGCTATCAGTCGAGCATTCAGATGACTCCTTATGAGGCATTGTATGGTAGGCGGTGTCGGTCGCCAGTTGGGTGGTTCGAGCCAGGAGAGGCTAGATTGTTGGGTTCAGAGTTAGTTCAGGATGCCTTGAATAAGGTGAAGATCATTCAGTATATACTTCGTACAGCTCAGTCCAGGCAGAAGAGTGATGCTGACTGCAGAGTTCGTGATTTGGCATTCATGGTTGGAGACTGAATACTGCTTCGGGTATCGCCCATGAAGGGCGTGACGAGGTTCGGAAAGAAGGGTATGTTGAGCCCTAGGTACATTGGTCCTTTTGAGATTCTTGAGAAGGTAGGAGAGGTGGTCTACATACTTGCATTGCCCCCGAGTGTATCAGTTGTGCATCTGGTGTTTCATGTATCTATGCTTCGGAAGTATCTTGCTGATCCCTCTCATGTGCTAGACTTCAACAGTGTCCAGCTGCACAAGGATTTGACTTATGAGGAGGAGCTGGTAAAGATAGTAGTCCAGCAGGTTCGCCGGTTGAGATCGAAGAGTTATCCTTCGGTACGTGTTCAGTTGAGAGGTCAGCCTGTTGAGGTAGCTACCTGGGAGTCCGAGTCCGATATGCGGAGCAGATATCCCCATCTTTTTCCCCGATTCAAGTACATTTGCATGTCCGTTCGAGGACGAACGTTTGTTTTAGAGGTGGAGATTGTGATGACCCAAAAGGTCATCCCGTGTATTTCTAGCTAAATCTATGTTCCGAGGTCTTGAAAGCCTCCTTCTATCTCATCTCGATTTGCGTGTGCAGCCCAGGCGTGTAGTCGGGAAGCCTTTATGTGAAAAACTGATAAAACTGATAATTTTGTATTTGAAATTTGAATAAAGTTGACTTTGGTCAACATTTTTGGTAAACAACCGGGGCCATTGATTTGACGTTTCTGGAGGGTCCGTAGGAAAATATGGGACTTGGGCGTATGCCCGGAATTGAATTTCGAGGTCCCAAGTCCGAGAAATGAATTTTTAAAGAACTTGTTTTATTGAAATATAAGAGATTTTTAAAAGTGTAATTATATGTGAAACCTGTGGTATCGGGCCCGTATCTTGGTTCCGGAGCCCGGTACAGGTTCGATATAATATTTGTGTCATATCTGTGAAATTTGGTAAGAAACGAAATTCATTTGACGTGATTCAGGCGATAAATGCAATTTTTTACGTTTTAGAAGTTGTTGAAAAATTTCATTGATTTTGGGGTTTAATTCGATGTTTATGATGTTAGTTTGGTGATTTGATTACACGAATAAGTCCTTATGATGTTTTTGAGGTTTTGTGCATATTTAGTTTAGAGCCTCGAGGGCTCGGGTGTGTTTCGGATAGGTGTCGAGGTGTTTCTGGACTTGAAAATCTTATGTAAGAATTGTTTGCTGGTGTCTGGAGTTTTGTGCTATGCGAACGCATAGTATTGGCCGCGAACGCATAGCACAAGTTTGGGGGGTGGAATTTGCTCTACGCGAACGCAAAGAGCAGGGTGCGAATGCTGAGCTTTAGGGTCCTTTCTCTAAGCGAACGCACCCCTCCAATCGTGATAGCATAAGTCTAGTGAGGGGCTGGGGATGGGTAGTTGTTTACTCAGTGCGAACGCGGTCCCATAGTCGCGATCGCGGAGAGTAGGAAGAGGAAAACTATGTGAACGCACCAGGGTGGTCGCGAACGCATAGCTTTAGAGGGGACCTGGCGGCTGGGTGTCTTTAACCCTGTGCGAATACGGACCCACGCTCGCGAACGCATTGGTCAGATTAGTCAACCTTTCGCGAACACGGCCAGGGGCCCCCGAACGCGAAGAGTAATTTTTCCCAGTGATTTCTTTTAGCCCAAAAACAGAATACTTAAGGATTAAACCCTATTTTTCACAACTTCTTCTTCTCCACACCTCCTTGGCGCTTTTTGAAGGGAAACTTCACCATAGCTTCATAGATATGTAATCCTAAACTCATTTTCTTCCATTTTTATCAACACCCATTAGATTTCTAGGCCTAAAACATGAGATTAAGGGTAGAAAATTAGGGATTTTGGGTAGAGTTAGGGCTTTTTGATTAATTGGGAATTAGACCTCGTTTTGGGGTCGAATTTCAAAACAAATTATATATTCGGGCTCGTGGGTGTATGGGTGATCGGGTTATGGTCAAGACCTCATGTTTTGACCTAGCGGGCCCGGGGTCGATATTTTGATTTTTGGGAAGAATGTTAGAAAGTCTATAATTAAGCATTTGAATTGATTTGTTTATCATTTATTGATGTTATTGAGTCGATTATGTCTAGATACGATTGATTCAGAGTCGGGTTCAAAAGGGAAAGCGGTTCTTGAGGCTTGATTTTGATCGTGGAGGTCGAGGTAAGTGTTTGGCCTAACTTTAGCTTGAGGGAATAGGTGTTGAGTCTTATTTGCTACGTGTTTATTCCATGTTCAACGTATAGGTGAGGTGACGAGTACCTATATGTTGTTGTTGAGCATGCGCGTGAGTCGGATATTGTGAATTATGTGATTTTCATCGAGTTTAACTGTGTATGGATTAAATCTCAATTTAGTGGTTATTCATTTGATGGAAATTCTTGGTTGTGGATGTTATTGAGTATTTTATCGGTTGAGGATTATTTTGCTAAATTATACACTTGTGTAGGATTGGTTATAGTTGTGTCCCTTGCCCAGACGGTATTATTCTTATTGGTTGTTCCTTTGCATTTATGGTTTCTTATTGTTGATTTTCCTTACCAAACTGCATGTTTATGTTATTTAGCACGAGAGGACATTGGTGCCATGTTTATGTTATTTAGCACGAGGGGACATTCTGTCCTGTTATTACTTCGATATTCAAATTGTTGCCTTGTTCCATTATTTCAGTAATTGCCATCCCTTCCCCAGCATGTTTTCCCCCATTTTTGTACTTAACTGTTTATTTCCTGCCGTTATTATGTTTATATATTATTAAACTGCACATGTGATATTATTTGTCTTGTCCTAGCCTCGTCACTACTTCGCCGAGGTTAGGCTCGGCACTTACTCAGTACATGGGGTCGGTTGTACTGATACTACACCTGCACAATTTTTGTTGTGCAGATCCCGGTACAGGACCCAGTAGATACTGAGCTAGGCGGCTTCCTTCAATCCACCAGGAGACACTGAGGTAGTCCTGCAGGCGTTCGTAGGCCTTGGCGTCCCCTCCCACCTTCCTTTATTTTTGTTTCTAGTACTTCAGAAAACAGATGTATTATTGCTTTCTGACCTTATGTATATATTAATCGTATATAGTCCGTGACATTGTGATTCCAAAGATCCGGGTTGGCTAGTTTGATAATTTGTTAAGTTTGTGGATTTAGTTATGTACTTCCAATTTATCTGTTCTTACTTTTAAGCTTTTATTTATGGAAAAAACGTATTTCACTTGTTCTTATTTAATAATAAAGGTTTTTAATAAATTTGAGCAATTACGTTGGATTGTCTAGCGGGTTCAACGTTAGACGCCATCACGGTCCCGATGGTGGGAATTTCGGGTCGTGACATGTTGTTAGGATTCAACTTCAAGAATAGACTTCTTGAATTTAAGAAATTCATTCTTGAATTCAATCTATCTTTGATTTATTTATTCTTTTTTGTTTCTTTATTTGCTTTTAACTTTCGCGAGTTTCTTGATTTTCTTAATAGTTCTCGGACCTCTATCGTGTTGTTATCACATAAACATCGTGAAAGACTTTGATCTAATTTGTGAAACTTTTATTATAAATGATGAGATGTGATTGTCTGGTGGGAGAGGGTTGCACGCCGCAACAATGAGTAATAAGGGTGGACAAGTGGGATCGAGTTGCACGTCGGGAAAAATAAGGGTGATATATATATATCTATATGGAGGAGCAATAAGGGTGGATAGGTGGGATCGGGTTGCACGCCGCAACAAGGAGTAATAAGGGAGGATATTCATGTTTTTACTGGTTATAAAATAAAGACTGGAATACTCACTGTTTTATTGTTGTCATTTCATATTCTTCTCTTACTGTTATTTAAATTGAAATTTGGAAATTTTCGTTAGGATTGGTTATAGCTGAGATCTGGAGAAGCTAGCTGAGTTATCTTATTAATTGCTGCAAGTTATTATTTATTTAGTTTAGTATATTCTTTTTGATTTATTACACATTGTATACATGTTATATTATAAATGCCCCGCCGAAGTCTCGTCACTATCTCGTCGAGGTTAGGCTCGGCACTTACCAGAACATGGGATCGGTTGTACAGATACTGCACTCTGCACTTCTTATGCAGATCCAGGTTCTAGTTAGAGTTGATTCTTGAGCAGTAGTTGATCATTCGCACGGAGACACGAGGTAGATCTGCTAGCGTCTGCAGATTCCTAGAGTCTTCTTCCATTTATTCATTTACTGTTTTATTTCATTCCAAACAAACATATATTTTCTTTTAGCCAAATACTTGTAGTATTCTTTAGTAGTTCGTGAATTGTGACTCCAGGCCCTGGGTAGTTAGATACTAGCATTAGTTCCGTGGTTTCGTTTCGTTATTTAATTATTATTGATATCATTTGTTGAACAGTATGAGATTTCGTATTTTGTTTTAAACTGTCAACTTATGTTTAAATAATTTTTTTAAAAGAAAGCGGTTAGTCAAGGTGTAACATTAGCTTGCCTGGAAAGTATGGTGTTAGGCACCATCATGATCCCAAGGGTCGGGAATTTGGGTCGTGACACTATCATATTGGCATGGACGACCTAACAAGATGTGATAAGCTTGCATAGGGACCATATCACAAAGAACATCATCCATATTCCTACCAACATTGAAGGAAATCATGCATTGTTTGTTGACTTTCATCTCACCACTATCATTCAACCATTGGAGTCTATAAGGCTTATGGTGTTTCATGCATGCAAGCTCTAACATGTTCACCAAGGGTGAACTCACCACGTTAGCACAACTACCACTATCAATAATCATAGAACAAGTTTTCCCCTTTATTCCACACCTAGTATTAAATATATCTCCCTTTGTTATTCACTATTGATTTATAAATTAATGGTCATAATCATCCTAACTACCTCAACCAAACCATCATTAAAAGGAAACTCTACATCATCTTCACTCACACCTTCCTCTTCCTCACTTTTTTCTCCCTCATATTCTCCATCGATAGTCCTCCTAACTACCCCAACCAAACCATCATTAGGAAGTTTGATATCATCTTCACTTACTTCTCTCTCTTCTTCCTCACTTTTTTCTCTCTCATATCCTCCATCTTCTCTCAAAAGAATATTTCTTCTATTTGGACATTCATGCTTCATATGACCTCTTCCATGACATTTGTGACATTGAATGGAACTAGAAGGTTTAGAGGATCTAGAATTGAAAGCTCTACCTCCCTCTTTCTCATCAACTTTACCTTTCACATTGTCTTCTTGAGGTCTAGAAATCAATTCTTGTTTTGGTCATGGCTTCTTTTTGGTGTTTGGCCGACTTCTCCGTGAGCTAGCTTGCTGCCTTCTTTTATTTTGCTTTTCTATTTTTACAGCCAAATCTACTAACTCATCTGTAGTTACATATTGTTGTATCTCTACTACATCAGTTATTTCTCTATTTAAACCATTAATAAATCTAGCCATAGTGGCCTCTTATTCTTCCATACAATTAGCTTGGATCATAGCCATATCTATAGCTTTAAAGTATTCATCAACAGTCATGGTTCCTTGCTCCAAGGTCTGAAGATGCAGTTGTAGGTCTCTTTGAAAGTGGGAAGGCACAAACCTCTTCCTCATGACTCTCTTCATCTCGGTCCAAGTAGCAATGGGTGGTTCTCCATCTTGTGTCTGTCCCCTGTAAGCTTTTTCCACCAAATAGAAGCATAATCAGAAAATTCAACAACAGCAAGCTTAACCTTCTTACCTTCAAAGTAGTTGTGACAGTCAAAGATGGCCTCAACTTTCCGCTCCCAATCAAGGTACAAGTTTGGGTCTCTTGTGCCCTTGAAAGGTGGCATCTTCATTTTTATGCTACTAATATTATCAACTTCTACTCTACCTCGTTGTCCCCTCCTATCTCTTCCCACCCTATCTATATTTACATAAAGATCATCTACAACATCATCTATAGGGTTTTCTTGATTTACAATGGGAGCATGGGGTTCATTTCTTCTATTATGAGGCCTAGGCTTATTTCGAGGTTGTACATCAGGTTGATTACCCCTCCTAAGTGCATCTATTGTCTCATTTTGTTCAGCAATAGTATTCCTTATCTCTTGGAATTGCAAGTTCCATTTCTCGAATTATTGATGCATAGCTTGTAGAGTGAAATCATTTCTTGCTCCGATTTCAGCTTCCTGAAGAGCCATTTGTTCATCATCACTAGCCCCTATATGAGACATCTTAAAAAAATAAACAAAAACAAAATGTTATCACTCAAACTTGGCTCTTTCCCTCAATTGTTCTCGCTCCCTCTTGTCTTTTCCACCTTAATTAACCTTTGGAAAATACCTTGTAGATTTATAATTAAACCCAACTAGTATCAAAGTCCTTAGTAGTAAAATAAGGAATTTTGGGCACTAAAGAAAGTGAAGAACCAATCCTAGAAAGAGTAGGATTTAGTTGAAACAAAACTCGAATAAAGGAAAGGATTTTTAGAACAAGATCAAAGGAGTAAGAAAATTGATTTTTTTTTCTTATCCTTAAAGATCTAGGATCCCCTCTTGATTTTGGAAACAAACACAATAAAAATCGGATTTCTTGAAGAGCAATATGTTTCTCCCATTTTTCTTTAAGATTTTATTTTTATAGTACTGCTACAGTAACTTTTTTTTTGTTTACGTTCTTTTTGTTCAGAAATCCCCAAAATTTATCAAGAACGGAATCTTGATACAATCGCTATGATACCACTTGATAACACAATGGTTGGGAGATCCAAGAACTTAAATAAATAAGTTGAAGAAATGCGGAAGCAGTAAAGAAATGCAATGGAATTGAGAAACTAAGAAAAATAAACTAGATATGTGGAAATTCAAGGAAAGATCCAAGAACCCCGAGATTATGTTAATCTAGATTTTGACAAGATCCTAATGACAACAAGTTGGTTGTGAAACCAATTGCCTTCACTAGAGATAAGCTACTCAAGAACAAGATTTGGATTTTGACTTCTAGTTTGATAACTTACGACAACAACTAGTAAAAGAAACTAGTCGCCTTTGAAGAATATCAAAAGAAACCAAAGATATCACAAGAAATAAAATCATCTTACTACCTTAAGTTATGAACTAGCTAGGGTTGAAGACATCTCAAAGTAAAATTTACAAAGGTTCAAAGAACTAACAATAATAATATTAATCTTCAGTATTATTCCTTACAATGAAAGAAAAGCACCCCTTTATATAGTAGTAAAGAAGGAGTTAGTCAAGACTTCAATAAATGAGAATTTTCCACAACCCGATTTACCCTCCGAAAGGTATCGTGACGGCACCTAGTCTCTACGACTAGGTAAGCCTAAATTTTTGGAAAGTTAATTCAAGAACGATAAAATAAAGACAGAAAGGAAAATATATGTAGACATAACATAGCCGCTCGGCATGTACAAGTATAAATCCCAAAACCCGGAATGTCACATGATAGCCACAAGCTTCTATACAGTAATAGATCTATACAACGGGAAAGAAAAATACATAGAAATCTCTATCTAGTCCGGAATAGAAGGTGACTCACACGATAACAGCTGCGACGACCACTAGCCACGTGGCTGAGAACTCGAACCTGGATCTGCACACAAAAAACATGTGCAGGAAAGGGAATGAGTACACCACGTTCGGTACCCAGTAAGTGCCAAGCCTAACCCTAGTCAAGTAGTGACGAGGTCAGGTTAAGGCTCTACTGGATTTATTTATAAGCAGTTTAAATAGTACGAAAAAGAAATAAGTTCCAAAGTATATAGTTAAATTGAATAAGCTGAAATAAAATAGTAACATGAAGCCCTTGGCTTAGCACAACGTATCACACAATGGAATCTCCAGGGATACCGTCCCGTAGTCCCAATCATAAACATGCAGTACAGGGGGGATCTCCCAGAATACGTCTGTAGTCCCCAGTTTAAATATGCGATACAGGGGGGATCTCCCAGAACACGTCTGTAGTCCCCAATTTAAATATCCAATACATGGGGGGATCTCCCAGAATACGTCTGTAGTCCCCAATTTAAATACGCAATGCTGAGGGGATCTCCCGAAATATGTCTGTGGTCCCCAATTCAAATATGCAATGCGAAGTAAATGCCAAATAAACATCAATTCTGATAGTACATCAAAATACAGGTAGGAAAGCGGGGAAAACTAACTAAACATGGCGCATAGAGTGTCCATTAAGCAATTTAATATGGAAACAATAGGCATGCTTTCCTAATCTAAGATGAACAATTACACACGTAGAAATTATGTAATAGAAGAACAAGGCACTGTATAATTTTTGAAGGAAAAGTGGGATTTTCGCAGAAGTGGACTGTGTACGTACTCGTCACCTCACGTACACGGCGCCCACACAACAATTATATCAAAACTACCTAAGGGAAATTCCCCAACACAGAGTTAGACAAGCCACTTACCTCGACTGCTCTACTCAACTCGAAACCACGTTCTTGCCACGAGTACCCGACTCTGAATGGCCCAAATCTATTTAATTCAATTGCATAATGTAAATATCACCTTAAGAAATCAATCTAGCTAATTAGTACGAAGCTCATGTGCAAAATTAGGAAAATTGCCCAAAGAGTCCCCGGGGCCCACGTCTCAGAATCAAGTGAAAGTTACCAATTTAGAACACCCATTAACTCACAAACACACTCGAACAAGAATCATCGAAATCCAACGTCAAAATCCCGTTAAAAACTCGGATTCTTACTTGGGTAACTTTTATCCCATTTTTCTAATTTTCCCCCCAAATTCATTGATTACAACAACAACAACATACCTAGTATAATCCCACTAGTGGGGTCTGGAAAGAGTAGAGTGTACGCAGACCTTACCCCTACCCCGAAGAGGGCAGAGAGGCCCAAATTCCTTGATTAGATTGAAGAAATTGTTATAGATTAATGATATATAAGTGAAATAGGATTAGGAATCGTTACCTATGAGTCTTTTCTTCAAAACCCACTCAAAATCGCCTAATCCCGAGCTCCAAATCATTTTTAGAAGATATGAAATTCAAACCCTCGAATTAAATGTTATCTGCCCAGCGATCCCGCACCTGCGACCAATTGGAACGCACCTGCGGAAAAGGCATCGCAGGTGCGAAATCTCATTAATCGGGTTGGGGTCGCACTTGCGGTCACTAGGCCGTATCTGCGGAACTCTTACCGCATCTGCGAGCCCGACTGGCCCTGGACAAATCCGCATCTGCAGACCACCTTTCCGCACCTGTGGCTCCTCTTCCGCAGGTGCGAACCAGCAGACTTCAGTTGTTCCTTAAGTCCAAAACTCTCCCCGTTGAGCATCTGTAACACCACCGAGGCCCACGAGACTTTAACCAAACTTACCAACCAGTCCTAATACTTCATTCTCACTTAGTCGAGCCTTCAAACCACGTCACATAACATCAAAAATCAAGAATTATGCATGGATTCAAGCCTAAGAACTTATGAAATTGCCAAAATCCACAACCGACGTCGAAACACGTCAAAACTAGTCTGAATGACCTCAAATTTTACACACATGTCATATATGACACTACGGACCTACAGCCACTCTCGGAATCCCATTCCGAGCCCGATATCAAAATTTCATCTATCCGCCAAAATCGCCGAAATTCTAACTTTCGCCAAATCAAGCCTAAAACTACCATAGACCTCGAAAACACATTCCGGACACGCTCCTAACCCAGAAATCACCCAATGGATCTAACTTAGTCGACGATCCATTTTGGACCCGTCTTCACACAGTTCCAACTACTATCCGATTTCTAAAACTTAAACTCATATTTAGGGACTATGTGTCCCAAAACTCACCGGAAACCATAACCAACCACTCCAACAAGTCACATAAGCAGAACCAAACGTGGGGAAAGTAGTTATTAGGGGATCAAGGTGCTAACTCTCAAAATGACCGACCGGGTCGTTACATTCTCCCCCTCTTAAGAAAATCGTTTATCCTCGAACAAGTATGAAGACATACTTGAAGCTGTGAAAAGATAAGGGTACTGGCTGTGCATATCCTGCTCGTTCTCCCAAGTCGCCTCCTCGACCGGCTGACCCCTCCACTGAACCTTAACTGATGCAATATTCTTTGATCTGAGCTTTCTGACATGTCTATACAATATAGCTATTGGCTCCTAAACATATGATAAATCCTTTTCCATATGGACTGAACTGAAATCCAAAACATGGGTCAGGTCACAGTGATACTTCCGGAGCATAGAGACGTGGAACACTGGATGAACTTCTGCTAGGTTGGGAGGAAAGGATAGCTCATAAGCAACCTCCCCAATGCGTCGCAATATCTCAAAAGGGCCAATAAATCTCGGACTCAGCTTACCCTTACCTCATGACACCCTTCATAGGCAATACCCGAAGCAAAACTAGATCACCAGCCATAAATGCCAAATCACGAACCTTCCGGTCCGCATAACTCTTCTGCCTGGACTGAGCTATGCGAAGTCTCTCCTGAATCGCCTTCACCTTGTCCAGGGCATCCTGAACCAAATCTATACCCAACAATCGGGCCTCGCCCGACTCAAACCATCTCACTAGAGACTAGCACTGTCTACCATACAAAGCCTCATACGACGCCATCTGAATGTTGGGCTAGTAGCTGTTATTATAAAAAAAACTCTGCAAGTGGAAAGTATCGGTCCCATGACCCTCCAAAATCCCTCACCTAAGCACGGAGCATATCCTCAAGAATCAGAATCGTGCGCTCGGACTACCCGTCCGTCTGAGGGTGAAAGGATGTACTCAATTCTACCCTGGTGCCTAGCTCGTACTGAACGACTCTCCAGAACAGTGAAGTGAACTGTGTACCTCTGTCCGAAATGATAGATACTGGAATACCGTGAATGCAAACAATCTCCCTGATAAAAATCTCAGCCAACCTCTCGGAGGAGTATGTATTCAACACTGGAATGAAATGGGCTGACATGGTCAGCCGATCCACGATCACCCAAATAGCATCGAATTTTCTCAAAGTCCGAGGAAGTCCAACCACAAAGTCCATGGTGATCCGCTCCCACTTCCACTCTGGAAGCTCAATCTGCTGAAGCAACCCTCCTAATCTTTGATGCTCATATTTGACTTGCTGACAATTAAGACACTTGGCCACAAACTCCACTATATCCTTTTTCATCCTTCTCCACCAGTAGTATTGTCTCAGTTCCTGGTACATATTCGCGGTACCCGGATGAATAGAGTACTGCGAGCTGTGGGCCTCCTAAAGAATCAACTCCCGAAGCCCATCCACATTGGGCACACAGATCGGACCCTGCATCCTCATCACACCATCACCTCCTATAGTTACATCCCTGGCATCACCTCGTTGAACCTTGTCCTGAAGAACCAGAAGGTGGGGATCATCATAATGGCACTCTCTGATGCGGTCATAAAGAGACGATCGGGAAACCACACAAGCTAATACCCGGCAAGGCTCTGAAAGATTCAATCTCACAAACTGACTGGCTGAGGACTGAACATCCAAGGCTAAGGGCCTCTCGGCTGCCGAAAGATATGCCAACCTCCCCAAACTCTCTGCTCGGCGACTAAAGGCATCGGCCACCACATTAGCCTTCCCCAAGTGGTATAATATAGTGATGTCATAGTCCTTTAGTAACTCCAACCACCTCCGCTGGCGCAAATTAAGTTCCTTCTGCTTGAACAAGTGTTGCAAACTCCAGTTATCCGTGAAAATCTCACAGGGAACAACGTACAAATAATGACGCCAGATCTTCAGAGCGTGAACAATAGCTGACAACTCGAGATCATGAACGGGATATTTATTCTCATGCACCTTCAACTGTCTGGACACGTAGGCCATCACCCTACCGTCTTGCATCAATACTGCTCCAAGGCCAATCCTCGAGGCATTACATTAGACTGTATAGGACCCTGAACATGTAGGCAATACCAACACTGGGGTTGTAGTCAGGGTTGTCTTGAGCTTCTGTAATCTCTCCTCACACTCTTCTGTCAACCTGAACGGAGCACCCTTCTGGGTCAGTCTAGTCATAGGTGCTGCAATAGATGAAAATCCCTCTACGAATCGGCGATAGTACCCTGCCAAATCAAGGAAATTGCGGATATCAGTAGATGATGACGGTCTAGGCCAACTCAGCACCGCCTACACCTTCTTAGGATCTACCTTGATCCCATCACAAGACACCACATGGCCCAAGAATTCCACTGAATCAAGCCAAAATTCACCCTTAGAAATTTTTGAATACAGCTTCTTCTCCCTCAAAGTCTGGAGCACAGTCCTCAAAAGCTGCTCATGATCTTCCTGGGACCGAGAATACACCAAGTTGTCGTCAATAAACACAATGACGAAAGAATCAAGATAAGGTCGGAACACACTGTGCATCAAATGCATAAAGGCTGCTGGGGCATTAGTCAGCCCAAGTGACATGACAAGAAACTCATAGTGGCCATATCTGGTCCTGAAGGCAGTCTTCGGGGTATCCGGCTCCCGAATCTTCAGTTGATGATAGCCAGAACGAAAATCAATCTTGGAAAATACCCTGGCACCCTGTAACTGGTCAAATAGATCATCAATGCGAGGCAATGGATACATGTTCTTCACTGTAACCTTGTTCAGTTGGCGATAATCAATACACATACGCATAGAACCATATTTTTTCTTCACAAGTAATACAAGAGCACCCCAAGGTGATACACTGGGCCTGATGAAACCCTTATCCAGAAACTCCTGCAACTTCTCCTTCAACACTTTCAACTCAGGAGGAGCCATAAGATAGGGAGGAATAGAAATGGGCTGAGTGCCCGGCAACAAATCAATGCCGAAATCAATATCTCTATCGGGCGGCATACCTAGAAGATCAGCTGGAAACACATCTGGAAATTCCTCACAATTGGAACTAACTCAACTGTAGGGGTACAACACTAACATCTCTCACATAGGCCAAGTACGCATCACACCCATTCCCAACCATCCGCTGAGCTTTAAGGAAAGAAATGACTCTGCGGGGAGTATACTCTAAGGTACCTCTCCACTCTACTCTCAGTAAACCTGGCATAGCCAGCGTCACGGTCTTGGTGTGACAATCAAGGATAGCATAATGGGGCGACAACCAGTCCATGATCAAGATAACATCGAAATCTACCATACTAACTAATAACAAATCAGCTCTGGTCTCAATCCACTGATAACAATCAAACACGACCGATATACGCCATCCACAATAATAGAATCTCCCACGAGAGTAGAAACATAAACAGGGGAGCTCAAAGAATCCCGAGTTATCCCAGATGTGAAGCAAAATAAGAAGACACATATGAATACGTAGATCCTGGGTCAAATAACACTTATGCATCCCTATGATAGACAGGGACAATACATGTGATGACTGAATCTGAAGCGACAGCCTCTGAACGGGATGGAAGGGCATAGTACATGGCCTGGCCTCCCTGTCTAGGGCGACCTCGACCTCCCCGACCTCTACCTCGAGCTGTCTGAGAAGGTGGGGCAGCAGTTGGGGCTAGAAGAATAGCCGAAGGACCCGGTGGAGCACGTGGGGCCTGATAAGTCTGAGATGATGCACCCGTCCTAGCTCTGGGGCAATCTCTGAACATGTAGCGAGGGTCACCACACTCAAAACCACCCCTCAGAGGACGTGGTGGCTGATGCTGACTCTGAACTGGCCTGCGGGACTGGCCGGTAATAGCACCTCGAGCAGGGGGAACACTAGATACAGGTGGTGCATAATAAGGCTCCTGAGGTCTAGGAGGAGCAGGAATACCACGTGATGTTGGAAGAGCTGAATGAACAGGGCGACTCACAAAACCCCTACCATAACGTGTTGGTGGTGCACGAACTCTTGAGTACTGGCTAGTTTCTCGAAACCTATTCGCCTCCCTCTCCTCTCTGTCCCGGGCCAACATGCTCTCAATCCTCCGGGCAATACTCATTGCTTGTTGGTAAGTGATATCTGTCTCCAACTCTCTGGACATACTGGTCCGAATACCGGGGTGGCGTCCCTCAATGAAGAATCGAACTCTCTCTCTCTCTCTCTCTGATCGTGCCAATGAAGGTCGGCGCATGACGAGCCAAGTCACTGAAACGGACTGCATACTCTGACATAGTCACCCTGGCGTAGCTGCTCGAACTCTGCACACCATGCATCTCTGAGGCTTTGAGGGACAAACTCAGGCAAAAACATCTTTGAGTACTGACCCCAAGTAAGTGAGGCTGCTTCATCTGGACTACTCAGCTCATAGCCACGCCACCACTGATAAGTCGTTCCCCTTAGGTGGAAAGTGGTTAAAGAAACCCCACTCGTCTCCACAATGCCCATAGTGCAGAGAATACGATGACACTCTTCAAGAAACCTAGATCGTCATCCAAATCTAGTCCCTTGAAAATAGGTGGGTGGTACTTCTTGTACCTCTCAAGTCTGAGCTGCTCTACCTACAACTACCCTAGCATCATGCTGAGCTGGAGGCGCTGGGGGCATAGGAATATACTCCGGGGCCTGCCCAACATGGACCCTCTACTCAGGAGTACGGGATGTGGGAGTTTGTGTCCCTCCCCCGGCCTGAGGTGTGGCTGGAGCTATCGAGAGTAGTCCCGCCTGAGTCAGAGTGCTAAAAATGCTCATAAACTGAGCCAAGCTCTCTTGGAGGGCTGTAGTAGCAGTAGGGACCTCCTTTGCCAACCCTCCAACTGTAGCTGCTAGGGGCTCCTCTGTCGGTGCTCTCGCTAGTGCTCGTCCTCTACCCCTGCCCCTGCCTCTGGCAGCTCTGGCTGGGGGCTGGGGTGCCTGATCATCGGGTCCGTCCGGTACGGGACCTCACCATCTATGAGCAAGAGTAGAATAAAGTTTTAGAATTTTGATGTCAGTAACTAGCACGACAAGGAATTCTAAAGAATGTGATTGTTCTTAACAGTTACATAGCCCCTCGAAGATAGATACGGACGTCTCCGCACCGATCCGCGAGACTCTAATAAACCGGCTTGTGACTTGTGACTCCTATGAACCTAGACGCTCTGATACAATATTGTCACAACCCGATTTACCCTCAAAATGTTATCGTGACGGCACCTAGTCTCCACGACTAGGTAAGCCTAAATTTGGGGAAACTTAATTCAAACACCATAAAATAAAGACAGAAAAAGGAAAATATATGTAGACATAACATAGCCGCTCGGCATGTACAAGTATAAATCCCAAAACCCAGAATGTCACATGATAGTCACAAGTTTCTATACAGTAATAGCTCTATACAACGGGAAAGAAAAATACATAGAAATATCTATCTAGTCAGGAATAGAAGGTGACTCGGAGGATTCTGCGGACGCGGCAGAATTACCATACGGTATCCTCGATAACAGCTGCGACGACCACTAGCCACGTGGCTGAGAACTCGAACCTGGATCTGCACACAA
>ML275409.1:0-44576 GCA_005239495.1 Nicotiana undulata | reverse complement strand
TATATATATATATATATATATATATATATATATATATATATATATATATATATATATGACTGCAATAAGGGTGGACAGGGGAAATAAATATATATATTTGATGGTGATAAGGGTGGACAGGGGAAATATACACATATGATTGTGACAGGGGAAATATATATATATATATGAGACTGTGATGAGGGTGGACAGGGAAATTATAAATATATGACAGTGATGAAGGAGGATGTTTATGTTTTACCGATTTTTAATACAAAGATTTGGAAATTTATTGTTTTATCCCACTGTTGTCTCATATGCTGCACAATTGGTTATTTTAAATTAAAGTTTAGAAATTTGGAAATTTGTGTGAGATCTTGGTGACAGCTGAGGCCTGGAATAGGCGACTGAGTTATTTTATTTATTGTTTCAGTTTATATTGTCTTGTTTGTGTAGAATTATTTATTGCGTTATTATAAATATATATTGTCACAGGTTAAGTTATAATTGCCCCGCCTTAGCCTCGTCACTACTTCGTCGAGGTTAGGCTCGGCACTTACTCAGTACATGGAGTCGATTGTGCTGATACTACACTCTGCACTCTTTTGTGCAGATCCATGTACCGGTCAGCAGTAGGGATTTTTAGTAGCAGCTATCCATTATCCGGAGACACAAGGTATATCTGCCGGCTTTCGCAGATCTCGAGAGTCTTATCTTAGTTCGTAAAGACTGTTTTATATTTTCTCAAAGCAATTATATCATTTCTTTCAGCCCATTATTTGTAGTAGTCTTAGAAGTTCGTGAATTGTGACACCAGACCCTGGGTAGTCTTAGAGTTATTTATATAATTAGTTTGTGGCTCGGTTTATTTAATTGCTTATTATTTTATATTTGGAGTATTCATTGGAAATCATTTAAATTAAGTTTAATTGTGCTTAAGTAAATAATCAAGGGAAATTACCTAATCGAACTCTAACATTGGCTTGCCTAGCAAGTGTGGTGTTAGGCGCCATCACGATTCCTAAGGTTGGGAATTTGGATCGTGACAAAAGGTTCGGGTCTAGACGTTCAGAAATATAAAGGAGGTCTGGAAAGAATAGGTACGAGCCTTATATGGGACCCATGAGATGAGATTCCTGATCAAAACAAGAACAAGCACAGTTTGATTCAAGATCGAGACAAAAGGAGATGAGTTCCTCTTCCCGATTCAATAAGGAACGAGACACAGCAAAAACTAGTGATCCAAACTCTCAATCAAGAATAGGAGATTATAATTTCAACGTCACTATATTTGAGTTGGTAGCTATTCCGAGAGGAATGGATAATAAAGTACGATGGCCAAAAGAGATAAGGTCAAATTCCAGCAAAAGAAGCCAGGAATCTTGGTGCGAATTTCACAATGATCATGACCATAGAACAACATATCGCAGGCTCCTGCAAGGAGAGGTTGAATATTTATTGAAAATAGCTACCTTACTAATCTGTTTAGTGAAAAAGGAAAAAAAATATTACATGAAAAATAGGCAAAAACGTCCAAAACCCATATCACCAAAAAGGACGGTAAATATTATAACGGGGGGTGAAGAAGTCAATAGAGTAACGTACACAACGGCAAAAAAGACATTTAAAATCATCGTTACTCGTGGGAAACGGGTTCGTCTAGTTTTGGAAGGAGACAACATATTGTTTGATGATAAAGATGCGGACGACGTGATCCTCCCCCATAACGATGAACGGGTAATATTCTTTACTTGTTCATGATACAATGATCAAATGAGTTTTCATTGGAGCGTGTAGATCTGTGAACATCACATTACTGAGAGAAGTTAATGAAATGTAAGTGACTGATCATATTATGCCCAATGCTTAGTCGTTTCCAGAGTTCGATAATTCAAGTGTCATAATGAAAGGTGAAATAATGTTGGCAACGTTTGTAGAGGGTGTCGTCAAAGACACTAAATTCCAAGTGGTAGATGTAGACATGGCTTATAACATCATTTTTGGAAGGCCATGGATTGATGATATGGATGCAGACCCATCAGTATTGCATCAAGTAATTAAATTCCCATCACAATGGGGAATCCGTCAAATCATATGGGATCAACAGGTAGTGCGGGATATCAACTCAGTTGCAACCACAAGTGGAACACTCGAAAACGGAGATAAGAAATAACAATTATAGAATGCAGCTGAAGACAATTTACTAACTGCCTCAATTGGAAGTCCAAAAAATGAAGCTTATATAGATTCAAGGCCTGATGTGATCCAAGATCCAGAGGAGAACGAAAATATCAAAACAACCACAGAAGAGCTTGAAGATGTTGTGTTATTCGATCCCTAGCCTGATAATTGTTTTTTACACCGGAAAGAAACTGAGCTTGGAAATGAAAAGTAAGTTAATTAAATTCTTACGCACTAATGTCGATTGCTTTGCTTGGTCGCATTCAGACATCACAGGTATATCACCGGAGGTAATGACTCCTAAGTTTAATGAATATCTATTACATCCCCTGTCAAACAAAAGAAACGGAAGCAGGGAGCATTTAAAAATCAAGTAGTCCAAGACTAGGTACAAAAACTTCTAAAAAGTGGCTTAATTCGAGAGGTAAAGTACCCTGACTGGTTAATTAATACTGTTATAGTTCCAAAAAAGAATGGGAACTGGCGAGTGTGTGTGAATTATACTAATATAAATAAAGCTTGCCCTAAAGTTTCATTTTTTTTATCGCATATAGATCAACTAATTGATTCAACAGCAGGTCAAGAACATTTAAGTTTTCTAGATGCATATTCTGGTTATAACCAAATAAAAATTAATCCTCTAGATGAGGAAGCAACTTCGTTTATTACAGATAGGGGGCTTACTGCTATAAAGTTATGTCGCTTGGCTTGAAAAATATAAAGACCCGACATGTCATTTTTAGCTCTAGCGCGTCGTTCAGCAGTTTGAGGCCACGAGCAGCTTCATTTAAGGTATTATGACACGTACACGTGATCAGAATTGCACTTCGGGAAATTCGAAGTCGATTTGGAAAAAGAATTCTCATTTCGGAAACCTTAAGTTGAAATAATTGACTAAGATTGGATTTTTGAGTAAACGACCTTAGGATCGGGATTTGAAGGTTCCAGCAGGTTCATATGATAATTTTTGACTTGGGCGTATGTTCGGATCGGGTTTTGGATGACACCGGAGTATTTCGGCGGCTATTGTGGAATTTAGCATTTTAGAAGAATTTCATAAATTTGGGTTGAAGTGCATTTTAATACTATCAATGTCTGTTGGGGATTTTGAGTATGGTAATAGCTCCGTATGGTGATTCTGGTATTGGGAGCGCGATCGGAAGTGGATTTGGAGGTCCGTAGGTTATTTTGGAGTCATTTGGTGAAAGTTAGAAATTTGAAGGTTTATAAGAAGTTTGACCGGAAGTGGACTTTTTGATATCGGGGTCGAATTCCGATTCCGGAAGTTGGAGTAGGTCTGTAATGTCAAATGCGACTTGTGTGCAAAATTTGAGGTCAATCGGATGTGATTTGATAGGTTTCGGCATCGAATGTAGAAGTTTGGGGTTCTAAAGTTCATTAAGCTTGAATTGGGGTGCGATTCATGATTTCGACGTTGTTTGATGTGATTTGAGGCCTCGAGCGAGTTCGTATAATGTTTTGTGACATGTTGGTACAATTGGTTAAGGTCTCGAGGGCCTCGGGTAGATTTCGGAAGGTTAACGTAATGGATTTCGGACATAGAAAGCTGCTGAAATTTTCTGTTGCAAAAGTTGTTCGCCAGATAATTTCTTATGCGTGGAGTCGATTTTGGAAGCTCATATCTTGCAATCTTTAATGAATCTGAAAATTTTCAAAACATGAAAGTTGTATTCCTTTGATTCTAGTTTCCAGAAAGTTAAACGATTCATCATTTCAACTTTTGTACAGAACGTTATGATCGATTGAATAAGGGTTGGTAAAGCTGTTTCTAGTGACTTTTAGTGACGACTTTTAGTAATGAAAATGGACTTTTAGTGACGGAAGGGCAGAAACATAAGGACAAAAAATGCTCATTTCCTTCATTTCTTTTTGGATTTTTGGAGCACGGTTCTTGGGCGATTTTGGACGATTTTGACGGGAAGACATTGGGGTAAGTGTTACTTATCCTATATTGATTATATTTCATGATTCCATACTCATTTACATCATGAATCAATGAATTTATCCGATGTCAGAATTCGATAATTCTTGTATAGTTGAACTCATATCGGAATGGGATGTCGGATTTTGTGAGTTTCGTCGGATTCCGAGATGTGCGCCCTACGGGCAATTTTTGACATAAATTTCGGATTCTAATCCTGAAAATTAGTAAATTCATATGAAATTAATTCCTATGATTTGTATTGAGTATTTCAAATTTTTTATGACTAGAATTGAGGCTTTCGGATGCGAATTCGCGAAGCAAAGGTTTATTGGAATCTTGAATTTGGTTGTGGAGCGAGGTAAGTCTCCTTTCTAACCTTGTAAGAGGAAATTTCCCCATAGGTGAACTTATATGAAATGTCAATATTTATGGGGTGCTACGTATGTACGAGGTGACGAGAGTCCATGCGCAGTGACTATTCTTGTTAGGTTTACACCATGCTTTGTGAACAACGTTAATTGATTTATGTGCATTATTATTATTAAATAGAAGTTTATTTCAAGATCTTAAAATCTTGAAGGTTTCAAGTAAATTACTATTTTGAAAAAGGATTGAGGAAAATATGTTATGTTTATGTGTAACCGCTTGGCAAATTATATTCCGCGAGCGGGTGATTTCTTCCACTACTCTCATGGGAGCGGGCCGTACGCCACGACAGGTTAATAGATGCATCTATGGTTCGAGCCGTTCGACCTTTCGGCAGTGCACATTTTATTATTTTTGTTGGATCGGTCCGTACGACCTCGATATTTCTTGCGCATGATATTTGCGGGGTACTTTCTGTGATTTGAACTATTCAATTGCCTTGAGATATAAGCTGTTAACTAAAATGACGAAAATTGGAAATTTTAATTTTTGAAAGAAGTTGTTCCTTCATGTTGTTATTTGTTATTTAATTATGAAATCCATGCTTAACGTCTCATTTAATTATATTAATTTAACCTCTAGTAAGTGTCAAAGTCGACTTCTCATCACTATCTCTTCGATGTTAGGTGGGATACTTACTAGGTACACGTGATTTTTGTACTCATACTACACTTGTTGTGCATTTTGTTGCACATGCACACATTTGTCTAGTGGCCTAGCTTGGCGCAACGGCATGGTTGATATGGAGACTTAGATGAGCTGCACCTCTCGAGACGACCCGCAGCCAGCAGAGTCTCCTTCAGAGTATTGTGTTGTATTTTCCATACTGTCCTATTTGCATTCCGGATGGTTATTGTATTTCATTTTTTTTCCTAGAAATTTTCTCATGAACTTGTGACACCGGGTTCTTGGATGACTA
Organism: Nicotiana undulata; assembly: GCA_005239495.1. Classification (NCBI taxonomy): domain Eukaryota; kingdom Viridiplantae; phylum Streptophyta; class Magnoliopsida; order Solanales; family Solanaceae; genus Nicotiana; species Nicotiana undulata. Next base: position 39,126 of record ML275409.1, on the reverse strand, counting down.
TGGGATTTATTCATTATTTAAATTTGTTAAAGATATTATTGTTTACTCAGTAGAAGTTCGTTAGATATTATTTAATGAAATGAAAAGGAATGATTTCAAGAGTATTAAAGTAAATATTTAATTAACTTCTTGGTGTTGGTTTGCCTGACAGTGGTGTCCGGCGCCATCACGACTTTTATTGGATTTGGGTCGTGACAACATGGTATCAGAGCACTAGATTCCCTTAGGTCTCACGAGTCATGATCAAGTCTAGTAGAGTCTTGCAGATTGGTACGAAGATGTCTGTACTTATCTTCGAGAGGCTACGGGGCTGTTAGGAGTACTTCCCTTCTTGATTCCTCATCATGAGTTTTGATTCCTTTTAGGCTTATGCCTTTATTTCTTTCATATTCAATCTTATACGACGTGAAGCGCTTGCTATCAGTTGGGAACCGAGAAATCATAATGGTACTACAGATGTGGTGCAAGATGTTTTTGCCTGCGTACTTGATTGGACTATTGTCGTCACCTTGCGGAAGTCCGTTCTGTCATTTCAACTCAGTATCAGTATTACCTAAGGCTTTGAGATTTGGCATTGATTGTTATGATGATTTGTGCATTGCTATCGCATAGTATTTGCGTAATGGTAGGATGCTTGCCTATGCAACGAGATAATGAATGACTTGAAAGGAGGTTATACTCTATGCTTGATTCGGAGATTCAGTATTTTACTTTTGGCGGAGAAAAGGCAACCGGCCTATGAATGTTCAGGTTTAGGTTGATAGAGTGACGAGACTTGGTGTTTCAAGTGTGGTGGAATTTTCATCTACGACGTGGTATTGTCGTCCTTGATTGAATGTGTTAAGTTTTCCGGTGTTATGATCTTCTTCAGATTGCCTTCGGGACACGATTTGTTAAATGGTGTCGGGGAAGCGGCTGCCAGAGATCGTGGGGTGCGGTGGTTCAGGATTGAATGGGTATTTCTAATGTTGACGGCTCAAGAAGAGGATCTTCGAAAAAGGTTGAAGTTGGTAGCGATCTATCGGTTCAAGTGATGTTGATATAGATATTGATTTAAGGCAGCAGATGGGAAACAAAGGATGAGGAAGGACATGTGGGAAGTGTCAGGCGGCGGATAAATTTCTAGAAGGCCAGGTGTAAGAAGCGAAAGTCGAGTAGTTGCTTAAATGAGTGAGTTTGACCAAAGTGGGTGAGTGGCAGAGTAGCATATGGGATCAGTAGCAGGATAACTACACACCAAGAGAAAAAGTCTAGAGTGATTTGGGATTCAGGGTGGACACTGACTGGGTCTACGGACTTAATTTGAAATATTGGCTATTATACGGCGGGTGATTTGATACAACAGAAAGGAGTTGCTCGATATGAAGAAGGATACAGCATGAACTTGGATTTGGAGGTACCGTTTCACATTTAGTTGATGTCCCTAAGAAGTGAACGGACTAGTACAATTGGTGGATGAGCACGGGCTCATGATGGGTTATAGATGACATAGTGATTGTACCTCATGCAGCGGCGTTGAAATATGTCGGCGTGTAATCTCCACAAGTGGGTTATCTCCTGTGAGCAGATCAATGGTCACATGGTTGGCAAAGCTTCTGCGAAGTATCCTACTGGATATCCGGTAAAGAGGTGTACATGTGAATGTGGTTAATGATTCAGAGTATTCATAAAGGGTTTTACAGAAAGATTTCGAGGAATTTGGCGGGTTGGTTGTGCAATATCATGTCAACAATGAGGAAAGAATCTTGGTGGGTTCCAGGGTTATGTAATAAGTGGATCTAATATTAGTGGGAGAGTCCCACCGTCTACTATTCAGTTGCATGGTTATCTACTTGTGAGGTTTCGGGTTATCGGCGTATTGGGGAGTTAATACAGCTAAGGGAAAAGAACATGAGTGGTAACTTGAGCAAAGGAATTGATAAAGGTGTGCTATAGTTGGCCTTATTGACTCATGTTCGGGGTTTGGGAAGATTCAAGAATTATGCTTCGTACAGAGGTCATTTACAAGGGAAGTGATTCGTCGGGTGCTTCATTGAGATGGGTGTTCATGGGCCAGCAGAGCCTTGAAGTTTATTATATCCGGGACCAAGCCAGAGTGGGTGACTCTCAACAACGGTCCTAGTTAATTCAAAGGTTAGAATGTGGTTTATAAAGTTTCAAGCCCGCGATATGATTAAGAATCGAGCTTTTGCAGCAGTTACTGATAAGAGGCTTAGAATTTTTATGATATTTTCGACTTGCAGGCTTTCGGAATGGGTGTATTTTCAGAATTTTCATAAGGGTTATGGTGGTTTAAACCACTACTTGAGGATTTGCATGTTCTACGGTTATGAAAATTTACTTGTGTGTTGCTATGGTTCTCTCTGAATGAGTTAAGTAAAAAGTTTTTATATGATGAAGTGTTTACCTATTAGTGGTTCAGGAGTTATGATAAAATTTTGGCACTATCGCATATTGGCATGTTAGGTGCAGTGAGCGGTATGAAATTTGGAAGTAAGGATCAAAGTTGTGGTTCGGTGTTGACAAGGATGTCACGAGCTCGGATGAGTAGGAAGGGGATTTGGATGTTTAGAGTAAGCTGGTATTGTCTTCAGCGTCACCTGAGATCGGTGTTTGTGTAGGAGGCTTTGCATCCTGGTTACGGATTCTTGATTAGCTTTACACTATTTGTGTGGCCGGTGGTATGGAAGTGCAGACTTGTTACCTGGTGCATGAGACCGTGGAAGCGTATCTCACGGGAAGATTGTATAAGTGTGACATGCAGTCACTTGACTAATTAAAAATTTAAACCAAGCATGAAGATGGTGGTAACATCACTAATTTGAGAATTTATGCCTGGAGGGCATTCAATTTATTGGGCTATGGATGGTGGAGGTTTGCTCTGGTTATGTTGGTTGTTCTTGTGTGTTATGAGAAAAATGAGGTTATTATGGACTCATGAAAGGTTATTAGCCTAGTACGGTGCGATCAGAATCAGCTTGAGGTCTGTGAATGGATTAAAATACAAATATGGGCTATATATCAGGCTAGATGTGTTCATTTTAGCATAGCTCTCCTCGTGGAGGAGTATTGGGACGTTGGATGTTGTTCGTCATCGGCTATTTCATGTAATATTATATTGTGTTGTGTGAATTGTGAAACGGCTTGATAAATTCGTATGTGTTGAGGTTCTGCGTAGCGATGGTATATTGCACCTATATAGTGCTTGAGTTTTGTTGTGTATCGCGCTATCTGTCTCCCCATGGATGGTATTATGCACTTAGCGTGCTTGTGACCGATATTCAGTATTTTGTAGTAATGAGAAATTTAGCTCGGTGTGTATCTCCTTATGTGAATTTTATGTGCAGATTGGGTGGCACGCCGCCACGGGTATGTTATTTGGATCAGGTTGCACGTCGGAGCAGTGTGATATTGAGTACGGTTTTCTATATTATATTATTGTGTGTTTTGTTTCCCATTTTTCAAGGAAAGTTCATATTAGTGTGTGAGTTGAGTAGTTCCTCCTATAGTTCTTTTTCCTTATGTATAACATTCAAGGTTGTAGTTTATTGCCACGTTGTGGCATCATATGAGACTTTTGGTCAAAACTGGGGTGGCTTGTTGCCTGAGCGGTTCGTACTAGGTGAGAAGATATTAATGGATCTAGGATCAGTGCAATTGGATCATATGAAGTGTATCAAAGAGAAAATGTCGTTAATTGATTCATCATGAGGTGATGGCTCTTGTCAAGAGTATAGACTTAATGATTTGTTGGCTCAACAGTTGGTTATGGAATTCTACATGTCTCTTCCATCATGGCAGTATTGCAAGAGTTGGAACATGACTTATATGAGTCATGAGGTATGTGGGAGCATCAGATTCGTGGAATTTCGGCTATTATGATCAGAGAATGTTGTTATGGTCAGGTGAATTATGCGGTGCATGGTGTTAATTCAGCAAAGGCATGTAATCATGTTTTGGTACATCGTGTGGTGATTGATAAGGTGTTCGTATGTTGAAAGCATGCCCGGTGGAGAGTTCCGGACGTAGGAATTTTGCTCTAAGGCTTGTTGGACTAAATAAAAGGAAGAATCTTCAGACAGACTCTAGCTAATGTGATCAACTGAGTTGTGGTAGCATGGGTGTCGCGCCCTCCTTTTTCCTCGCGGAGATCGGGTTCAGGACATTTTGAGTTGAGACAACTCTTTCCTTTTGGGGGAAAGGGGTTTCGCATTTTTAGAGTCGCCACGTAACGATTTTAAAGGTGCGTTAGGGCACCTAAGGGGTTTATCTACAACTAAATTATTAACCAGAGATAGGGTATGGGCTTGAGGTTATCCTAAGGAGAAGGTGTTAGGCACCCCTCAAGATCCACAAATGTGGTTTCCGGCCAAACAACTTTTGTGAATTTGTACGGTTTTGCAATCAAACAAATAAAGGCTCAAATAAGAGGGGATTTAAATCTTAAGCATGCAAGTGTTTGAAAAACAGCTATAGAAAGGCTAAGTTTTGAAAAGAGTTACAATCTAAACATTTAGAGTAAAGTGTATCCTAGGTTTGTAATAATATGGATCGCATCAATGCAATACCCGGTATGACACTCCTCAAAGAGGGTCTACACGTGGTATTAGCGCATCGGTCATCATATCCATATTCTACCCTTACCCACCTTGTGGAGGTAATTAAAGCGTGTATTAGTCACGAACTATATTGCGTGATGTTACCCGTCCCTTCCTATCAGTCCCGAAAGAGGTTAGGACTACTATCCTAAAAGGGAGGTACTAGGCAGACCCTCAGGTTTGAAAGGTAAAATTCTAAGGCGACAAGTAAAGAACACATAGGACTGCAGTAAATGGGAACGCATAGGAGCATGAGAGGCTCAAATTTACCTTCGCAGATAATGCACATAATCAGCACGACTCAAACACAAGTAAGGACAGTGTTTTAATCCAGAACCTAAGATATGGTCTCTAAGTGAGTTCAGAAGGTAGACAGATATGCAGGTCTATTTTTATTACTCAGAAAACTCTAATCAGTTGTGCCTACGGGTTTTAAAACATGTTATCCCTTAGACAGCAAGCGTAATCAAAATAGCGTTCAGTTTTAAGGGGGATGGATTACCTAAGGCTTCCCTAGGCGTGGGGTTGTACGTGATGGCTATCAGAATTATTAAACAGTTTAGAGGTTAGTTTTACCTAAAACATGTTGTTCTAGGTGATATAAATCTGAGAATGCAATGTTTGTTACCAATTTCTATTACAGCCAGACATGATAATCATAAAGTAATATTGTTTTATACCTTTTATGAATCAGTAGTTTAAACTTAGGAGTAGTTGATCAAATGCAAACGAAATCCTAAAGCATGGCATCTAATATGCATATATAAATGCAGGATGGTTAAGACCTGATTTTATATTGATTTTTTGTTATCCTGGGAGCAGGATTTCTAAGTGGTAGGCATGAGCATGAATTACAGACATGATGTACTGAAGCAGTAAACATGAGAACCTTAAAGACATGGTATGTAATGCATGCTTGGCATGGTTTCAGGGTATGTAAAAGTGATAGGTTCATTAATTGTCTACCTAAGACATGATTTCTACGTGCAATATGGTAAAATGCAGATTTGTTAACACTCGTTTAAGGCAGGATTCAGATTTAGAATGCATAAACATAATCACATGGCAGCATTTTCATTGTTATTACTAAACATGAAGTGACATAACAACATTGAGGCAAAGTGCTGAAAACAGATTCATGAAATCCTAAAAGCATGATTCCTAATACACACATTAGTCCTAAGCATGACTCTTATTGCGCACATAGGAAATGTAAGCCTAATAGCATGGTTTCTACCCTTTATATCTATAGCATGCATAGTTATCCCTTTCCTTTTTTTTATATTATCCATCCCCAAGAGTTGTTTACAAATTATTACAGGCCAATGAATAAATTACATAATTGAAATGAAAAATAAGAAGTTATTCTATAGGGAGCCTTCAATTAGGCCCAAGTCCTCCAAAACTCATTGCCATATGGTATTTGACAGCCTTTCATAATTCGGGTGTGTCAAAGTTCCCTAAGGACTTCAAGGGCTCCCGGGCAATGCTCACACCCAGACTTAGTAACCAAGAATTGGACATGTGCAGTGTGGAAGTCCCAGCCTTATTGTGTCAGAGTTCAGAGGGAGCTCAGGGGTCCCAAAGTAGTGCTCACACTGAGGGGGCAGAACTTATGGTCTAGGAATAAAGTGGAGTGCAGGATATGATTTGAAAAAGAGTAAAGTTGAAAGAACATCTTTAAAAGATGGTTTATTTGAAAAGTGTTTGCATAACAGTAAGTGAATGCCTTAGGAAAATAGTTTCAGAACAATCAACCAACACCAAACATCACATAGTGCATAGAGATAATACAAACAAGGAAGCAGGGATTGGGGACACATAGAAACAGATTGGGATACAAGTTAACATTAGAGAAGTACTAGAGTATCACAGACTAGTATAGAACTTAAGCAATCACAGACACAGTTTGTCAAAAGAATTAAACAGAATCAGATTGAGGGGGTACTGGGGAGAGGACAGTATTCATAGTTATACATAGGTTCAGGGAAAAGTTCCAGATACAATATAGAGTCTAAGTAACATGCAGTGCATGTTGTAGCATAAAGAAAACATAGAAGGATCATGTGAAGCATGCAAAGGGGAACTAACATGCTGAAGTTAAAGGGGGAAAGGTAAACAACAAGCATACAAACTAGTTGCAAGTAGAACAGCAAAGCCATAAGTAAAAGAAGATTAGAAACAAGATGAATCGAAATACCCAAAGATACATATTGTTTTGAAACTTAAAACCTAAAGTGAAAACATACCAGTTGAAGATAGAAAATACAGAATGAGGAATAAGCAGATATAATCACCAATCTTGGCTTGGAGCCGACTGGAAGTAGCAGGTGATCAAGAGGATAACCATAGAGAGTATATGTGTGTGTAAGAGAGAGTTGAACAGTGTATATGTTCGTGTGTTTGTTAATGAGAGAGCATGTATATATAGCTTGAAACTAGGTAGAATAATAAGGTGTAACGACCCGGTCCATCGTTACGCAGTATATGCATCTATTCCTTTATTTCTGTCTTGTAGTAGCTCGGTTAGACTATTCATAGAGTGTTGGGGTTGGTTGGTTCGGGTTCGGAGTGAAAATAGAGTGGATTGAGACACTTAGTCTCTAACTAGAGCTTTAGAGTTGGAAAAGTCAACCCGGAGTTGACTTATTGGTAAATGACCTCGGAATGCGGATTGTATGGTTCGGATAGCTTCGTTAGGTGATTTGGGACTTAGGAGTGTGTTCAGAATATTATTAGGACGCCCGATGTAGATTTAGGCTTGAATTGGCGAAGTTAGTATTTTGGCGAATTCTGGTTGATAGGCGAGATTTTGATCCGAGGGTCGGAATGGGATTTCGAGAGTTTCTGTAGCTTCATTAGGCATTTTGGACTTGCCCGCAAAATTTCAGGTCATTCGGAGATGGTTTGGTTGGGTTTTTGATCAAATGCGTGTTTCGGAAGTTTTTGGGAATCATAGGCTTGAATTGGATGAGAATTTATGGTTTTGATGTTGTTTTTGGTGTTTTAATGGCTCGACTAAGTTTGAATAACCATGTTTGATATGTTGGTATGTTTGGTTGGGGTCCCGAGGGGCTCGGGTTTGATTTCGGGCGTTAAACGGAGAAATTGGAACTTGAAATGCAGCTGAAGCTGCTACTGCTGGTGCGATCGCACCTGCGATGCTTGGGCCGCAGGTGCGGACATCGCAGGCGCGAGAGTGAAGGCGCCGAGGCGGAATTCGTCGCAAGGGCGGAAGGAAGATCGCACCTGCGAGGTCGCAGGTGCGGGAGATGGGTTCGAAGGCGCGGGCTCTGAGTATTAAGTGAAGGATCGCAGGTGCGGTCAATGTGTCACCCCTGCGGGCCCGCCGTTGCGGTAAAGCGATCGCAGGCGCGGAGCCTGGGCGTTTAAGTGATTTTCGCAGGTGCGGTTAAAATTTTGCGCCTGCGGAGTCGCAAGTGCAAGAAAAATATTGCTGTTGCGGAAATGCCTGGGCAGAACTATAAAAGGCAGCCTTCGCGAAATTTGTCCTTTTTCACCATTTTACACACGGATTGGAGGTTTTGAAGGGATTTTGAAGAGGGATTTCGGTGTTTCTTCAAGGAGGTAAGTTTCTTGGACTCAAAACTCGTTATATTGTGCATTAAGAACGATTTTAGGTTGAAATCATGGGTAAAAACAGTAGAAAAATGGTGGTTAGGGCTTGGGTTTAAGAGAGGAAGAATGGGGGAATTGGAGGACCATTTGAGGTCCGATTTTCGTGTTCTTGGTATGGTTAGACTCGGGAAAGGACAAGGGACCTAGTGTTGTGAAAATTTCTGACTTTCGAGACGTGGGCCCGAGGGCCGGGTTTTGACCGAATTCGGGATTTTGGTATTTTTGCTAAATTTTGATTTGGGGATTGTTCCTTAGCACATTGTGACGCCATGTAATTGATTATTGATAGATTTGGAGCATTTGGAGGCCGATTCTCGAGGAAAGGGCCAGGCGGAGTAGAGTTGAGCCGGTTTCGAGGTAAGTAACGGCTTCAACCTTGGAACTGAGGGGTCAAGCCCCCAATATACATGCTAATTGATGATAGTTACTATGATACACTCACCAAGTGACGGGCATAGGAGTGTTGGTTGAATTGTTGTGGCCCGGCTTATCCCTAGGCACGGTGTAACTGTTGTTCCGCCATGATATCGCTACTGTGAAGGCTATTAATGCGTAAAAACTAAAAGAAACATAACAAGTATAAATGATAAGACTTCATGTCTATATGTGGAGACCGGAAAGAGTCCGTTACTGTTATTTCTATTGCGAACCTTACTTGAGCATACTCAGTTCTGTTATTATACATGTATTCGTAATTCAGTCTCAGAAATCATTTATTTATCATGCATTGCCATTGTTTGGACTGTTACATAATGAGAGTGTTGTGAGGAGACTGGTAATTCTGACTGAGTATGGGCCTAGAGCCAATTGGTGAGATGATATACCCTTCGTGGGCTTGATATATATATAGCGCTTGGGCCATATCCTTGGCGGCCCCTCCGGAGTCTTTACACCCCCAGTGAGCGCACAGTTATTGAGGGATGGATTTCCCTGGACATGGATTTGTCCGAGATATGAGATATTGAGGGATGGATTTCCCTGGACATGGATTTGTCCGAGATATGACATATAGAGGGATGGATTTCCCTGGCACAGATACTGTTTATGAGATATGGAGGGATGGATTTCCCTGGTACAGATTATGGATGAGTATGATATCCCGGAGATGGATTTCTCCGAAAGGCTGAATTGGCCTGCTCCCTCGGTACTTAGTGACTGAGTCACCACGTCGTACATGTTACGGGATGGATTTCCCTGGGCCAATGGCCAATTATGTGTACCGAGAGGACTACCTGTGAGAGTTGCATAATACATACATGGCATTTAATTGTTATTTACGGATATTGTCACTGATATACTCGGTTATTCCTGAAATATTCATTATTCGAACTGTGATTTACGGAGGTTGAGTTCGTCACTACCTCCTCAGACCGTAGGTTGTTTTCGTTACTTACCTGCACACTGTGTGTGCAGATCCAGGTGCACCGAGATTTGACGCGGAGCGGTGATAGCAGCTATTCTCTCAGAGCCGACGAGGTAGCAGCTGGCGTTCGCTGTCCCGTCCCTCTTTTCCCTATTCTTCCCTTCTGTATTAGAAATTTGAGACTTAAAACTTCAGTATTATTATGCTCAGTTGTGTTGATGTTAATAGCTCATGACTGCGTGACTCCAGATCCTAGGTTGATTGTTGGAGCTTATTTCTTTTGTTAGACTGTTTTAAATGATTACAAATGTCCGTATTTCTATGAATTGAGCCAATGATGAGTACATTTCTCCAGTAAATGAATGGAGTATTGTTGTAACGGTTGGCTAGCCTGGTTCCACGACAGGCGCCATCACAACCCGGAAATGGGTCGTGACATAAGGTAAGAATCAAAGTCAAGCAGTAATTAAGGAGCTAGGTATCAATTAGTATTAAATCAACATAGAGACTCTCTTAATTGAAGGAGTTAAATTCAAACGGCAGTAGGCACATAATAAATAAAGAAAGGTACCATATATGACTGGAATATATCACACAAGGAAACAATTTCAGCATAGTAAGTATAGAACAAGTAATTAGTATAAGTTCAAAAAATCTAATTAAGGAAAGTATTCAAGAATTGATTGACAGCATAGTCGACCAAAAATAAGAAAAGAAAATACCTTAGGGGTCGAAAAATCAGTAAGGAAATCATCACAAGAAATTAAGGAAAGGTATCAATTACAAGAAGTTAGGGATTCAAACAGGAATAGTACTGATTAAGGGAATCAACACAAATTGCCCAGAATAAACACATAATAGGCAAGAATCAGAAACCCTAGTAATCAAAATAGGGTGAAATCACACGAAATTAGGGATTTACATAGAGCATAACATAATAGGTATAATACAGGCAGGAAAAGTGAAGGTTCAGAGACATTGATGAACAAGGATAGAGTAGAACCACATAATAAGCAAGAATAATAGCAGCCAGAAACCCTAACAAGCAAATGTGGGGTAAAATCACGGAATCACAAATCATTCATGAGAACACAGTAAACATAGTAGAACATATCATCAAACAAACTCAGAATCCTAGGATTAGAGCTTAGAAAAATTAGGGTTTTAAAAAAAATAGCTCGGATAGAGGAGAAAGATTAAACAAACACTTAAACATGGTGAGAATCATAGACTAATACCAAAATCAGAAGGAAAAACATTTTGAAGAAGGGGTCAGAAACCCTAGTTTTGAAAAGTGAAGAACCGTTCAAGAAAATAGGAGAATCTTTAAAGAAACACAAGAAAAACCTCATAACACGTATAGATCTATTATAGATCTAAAAGAATAGGAGGTTTAGAAGTTAGGGTTTCAAAGAGATAACCTAGAGAGAGAGGTATCGGCCTAAAAACCTCATAGGTTTAGGAAAAAATAAGGAAAGCTTACTCAAAATCGAGCCATGGCGGCCTGAAGCAAGCAAGAACAAGCCAAAGGTGTGAGTAGACTGGTCCTTGTCCCTTGAGGGCCTTAAGGATAGCATTACCGGTGTAAGAGAGACTCTTGGAGGTCTGAGGGTGGTGAAGGCTCCATGACATCCGGTGAAGAGGTAGCCGGAGAAGACAAAGGACCTCATCGGAGGCGGAGAGGAGACTGGAAGTCTCTAGAGAGAGTAGAGAGATGAGCGACTGAGTGAGAATGAGGGGTCGGGGGGTAGTCTTAGGTTAATTATGGTAATAGTTAATCTGGACCGTTGATTGAAATTAATCAACGGTCCGGATTAAACAAGCGTTTGGGTCGGGTAATGCAAAGAATGAGCCTGGGTCTGTTGAGTTAATTAAATCAAATGGGTTGGGGTCTAATTTAGGCTATATTTTAAAATAAAAATGGCTAATAGATAAATACCCATAAAAATAGATAAAGAATTAATAAAATATCTAATAATTATATAAAATGAAATTAATGCTAAGTAAATAAAAATTAAGGTAATTAGCTAATATTAAATATAAAAATGACTAATTATCGAATTAAAATAGCATAAAGTGTACAACTAGACTATAATTATAAATTGCTGTAATTATAGCTAAATAATGCCAAATTGGCTAATTTGTGAAATAATTAGATCCTAATAGGATATAAAAGGATATATTGAAACAAGGAATATTTTGAAACTATTTTCAATGCAACTTATGATTAATTATTGGATAAAAGTACTGGATAAATTAGAAATAAATTGATAAAAAATGTGAAAAAAATAATGGAAAAATACCAACTATTATAAAAACTGATTTTGAAGGTATATATGCAAATTTAAAATAATTTGAGGAAAAATTGGGTATCAAAAATGGGTAGGTGCACAAGGTGTTAAACAGTGATTTCGGACAACTCCAGTGCAGTTCTTAGCACGTTTGAGGACAAACGTATGTTTAAGTGGGAGAGAATGTAAAGACCCGACATGTCGTTTTTAGCTCTAGCGCGTCGTTCAGCAGTTTGAGGCCACGAGCAGCTTCATTTAAGGTATTATGACACGTACACGTGATCGGAATTGAACTTCGGGAAATTCGAAGTCGGTTTGGAAAAAGAATTCTCATTTCGGAAACCTTAAGTTGAAATAATTGACTAAGATTGGATTTTTGAGTAAACGACCTCGGGATCGGGATTTGAAGGTTCCAGCAGGTTCATATGATTATTTTGGACTTGGGCGTATGTTCGGATCGGGTTTTGAATGACCCCGGAGTATTTCGGCGGCTATTGTGGAATTTAGCATTTTAGAAGAATTTCATAAATTTGGGTTGAAGTGCATTTCAATACTATCGATGTCCGTTGGGGATTTTGAGTATGGTAATAGCTCCGTATGGTGATTCTGGTATTGGGAGCGCGATCGAAAGTGGATTTGGAGGTCCGCAGGTTATTTTAGAGTCATTTGGTGAAAGTTAGAAATTTGAAGGTTTATAAGAAGTTTGACCGGAAGTGGACTATTTGATATGGGGGTCGGATTCCGATTCAGGAAGTTGGAGTAGGTCCGTAATGCCAAATGCGACTTGTGTGCAAAATTTGAGGTCAATCGGATGTGATTTGATAGGTTCGGCATCGAATGTAGAAGTTTGGGGTTCTAAAGTTCATTAAGCTTGAATTGGGGTGTGGTTCATGATTTCGACATTCTTTTATGTGATTTGAGACCTCGAGTGAGTTCGTATCTGTTTTGGGACATGATGGTAATTGGTTAAGGTTCCGAGGGCCTCGGGTGGATTTCGGAAGGTTAACGGAATTGATTTCGGACAAAGAAAGTTGCTGAAATATTCTGTTGCAGAAGTTGTTCGCTAGAAAATTTCTGATGCGTGGAGTCGATTCTTGGAAGCTCATATTTTGCAATCTATAATGAATCTGAAAATTTGCAAAATATGAAAGTTGTAGTCCTTTGATTCTAGTTTCCAGAAAGTTAAACGATTCATCATTTAAACATTTGTACAGAAAGTTATGATCGATTGAATAAGGGATGGTAAAGCTGTTTCTAGTGACTTTTAGTGACGAAAAATGACTTTTAGTCACGGATGGGCAGAAACATAAGGACAAAAAAAGCTCATTTCGTTTTGGATTTTTGGAGCACGGTTCTTAGGCGATTTTGACGGGAAAACATTGGGGTAAGTCTTCCTTATCCTGTATTGATTATATTTCATCATTCCATACTCATTTACATCATGAATCCATGAATTTATGGAACAAAAATCAGATTTTTAGCAAATCTTCGAAAAACGAAAATTTAAGATTCCAAAGCCAATCTGATGTCAAAATTTGATAATTTTTGTATGGTTGAACTCGTATCGGAATGGGTAGTCGGATTTTGTGAGTTTTGTCGGACTCCGAGACGTGGGCCCCACAGGCAACTTTTGAGTTAAATTTCGGATTTTAATCTTGAAAATTAGTAAATTCATATGAAATTAATTCCTACGATTTGTATTGAGTATTTCGAAATTTTTATGACTAGAATTGAGGCTTTCGGACGCGAATTCGCGAAGCAAAGGTTTATTGGAATCTTGAATTTGGTTGCGGAGCGAGTAAAGTCTCATTTCTAACCTTGTAAGAGGGAGATTTCCCCATTGGTGAACTTATATGAAATGTGAATATTTGTGGGGGACTACGTACGTACGAGGTGAGAGAGTCTGTGCGTAGTGACTATTCTTGTTATGTACGAGTAGTTAGGTTTACACCATTCTTTGTGAACACCGTTAATTGATTTATATGCATTATTATTATTAAATAGAAGTGTATTTCAAGATCTTAAAAACTTGAAGGTTTCAAGTAAATTACTATTTTGAAAAAGGATTGAGGAAAATATGTGATGTTTATGTGTAATCGCTTCACAAATTATATTCCGCGAGCGGGGTGATTTCTTCCATTACTCTCATGGGAGCGGGCCGTACGCCTAGGCAGGTTAATAGATGCATCTATGGTTCGAGTCGTTCGACCCTTCAGCAGTGCACATTTTATTATTTTTGTTGGATCGGGCCGTACGACCTCGGAATTTCTTGCGCATGATATTTGCTGGGTAATTTCTGTGATTTGAACTGTTCAATTGCCTTGAGATATAAGTTATTAACTGAAATGACGGAAACTGGAAACTTTAATTTTTGAAAGAAGTTGTCCTTTCATGTTGTTATTTGTTATTTAATTATGACATCCATGCTTAGAGTCACATTTAATTATATTAATTTGACCTTTAGTAAGTGTCAAAGTCGACCTCTCGTCACTACCTCTTCGAGGTTAGGCGGGATACTTACTGGGTACACGTGGTTTTTGTAAGCATACTACACTTGTTGTGTTGCACAGGCACACGTTTGTCTAGTGGCCTAGCTTGGCGCAATGGCATGGTTGATATGGAGACTTAGATGAGATGTACCTCTCGAGACGACCCGCATCCAATAGAGTCTCCTTCAGAGTATTGTGTTGTATTTTCCATATTGTCCTATTTGTATTCCGAACGGTTATTGTATTTTATTTTTTTCTTAGAAATTTTCTCATGCACTTGTGTCGCCGGATTCTGGGATGACTATGGGATTTATTCATTATTTTAATTTGTTAAAGATATTATTATTTATTCAGTGGAAGTTAGTTAACTATTATTTAATGAAATGAAAAGGAATGATTTCAAGAGTATTAAAATAAAGATTTAATTAACTTCTTGGTGTTGGCTTTTCTGACAGTGGTGTCCGGCGCCATCACGACTTTTATTGGATTTGGGTCGTGACAAAGAATGCTGGAGCAACATACTAATGATTGGTGACCAAAATATTCCAAGAGCACTTAGGGAAAACCATAGAAGTTTATACTGACGACATGCTAGTAAAATCAGCACGAGCAGGGGACCATTTTCATCATTTAAGTGAAACCTTCGAAATACTCTACAAGTATAACATGAAGTTAAACTCGGAAAAATGTGTCTTTGAAAATGAAGAAGAAAACCCGTAATTGGGCATTTAAATACTGCCCAGGAAAAGCTTAACTGCGATCGCGACACTAGGCCTGCGATCACGAAGGGCAACCGGACTGACCTCTGCGATCGCATCAGAGGTCCTGCGATCGCGAAGACCATCTGGTCTGACCTCTGCGATCGCGGCAGAGGTCCTGCGATCGCGATGAACAATTTCACCCAGCCCAGCTGCGACTCAATGCGATCGCGTGAAAGGGCTGCGATCGCGAAGCTTTGGGACCCAGAACCCTGCTATCGCGGAGAGGAGGCTGCGATCGCAGTGAACAATCACTAGCCCAGCAAAATCCTTCTCCGCGATCGCAACCCACCTCCTGCGATCGCAGAGAAGGAAACCAGATAACAGATTTTTCTGGTTTTCCAACTTAGCTCCCGGGGGTCTAAAACACCCCCGAGCCCCTCGGGACCCCGTCCAAAAGCACCGTCAAGTCTGTATTCATGATACGGACTCGCTCGAACTTCCGGAACATGAAAAACAACAATGGAACTCGAAATCAAACCCCAAAACCAAATTAATCAAACTTAAGAACTTTGAAATTCTAGAATTCATTACATTACGCCGGACGGGTCTATACCACTCGGAATGACCCCAAATTTTGCAGACAAGTCATAAATGACTATTTGGAACTATTGTCGATCCCCGAATTCTATTCGGACCCCGATAGCATGAAGTCCCGTTCCATGCCAAATTCTAAACTTAAGGAAATCCTGATTTCCATTTCGGGCGCCGAGACGCTCCCGGGTCATCAGAAACCCGAGCCAAACATACGCCCAAGTCCGAAATCATCATACGAAGCTGTTGGAACTGTCAGAACTCGATTCCAAGGTCGTTTGCTCAAAATGTTGACCGAAGTCAAACTTGGCTAAATAGGTCAGCCTTAGGGAACCAAGTGTTCCTAAACCATCCAAATCATTCCCAAATCCCGAACCACCCGCTCCCGCGAGTCATAAAGCACGAATAGCCGCTATGGAAGGTTTCATTTAAGGAAATAGGACCCTGATACGCAAAACGACCGGATGGGTCGTTACAAGTTATGAAAATGTTGTACATAAATATTTGTTTGAAAGTTAAATAAAACTTTCTCAAATTAATTCGTATTTCATATATTTACACCAATATGAAGATAAGACGTCATCTTCATCAGTATTGTTAATATACAAGGGCCCTCTTTTATAAAATCACGTGTGTATTTATACACGACATATTAAAGCATTTATCAATTTTGAATTCAAGAAAAGGCTCGAAAACTTAAGAGCAAAGAGCATACGCAATATATGCAACAAAGTTGTATTACCATTAATATTCAACAAACATAGGAGGAAAAGTTTTCCAAAACCAACACCAGAAAACAAAATATTCCATAAAAATTTCTAAAGGGAAAATCATCATAAGGAGAAAAGTTAAGGAGCATCATCAGCAGGTGGGGAAGGATTTACTTTTGGATAAGAGAAAGGTTGGGCAACAACTTAATCATCTTCGGGACCGTCTTTATCACCTTTGGAACTTTCATCCTTGGGTATAGAAAAACTTTGTCGTTGCTGAGTGCTTTGAATTGTCTCTTAAACTTTGGCAGTCACAACCTCAAGGTCAAAACCCTCCTAGTTAGCCTCGATCAAAATTTCTAGATGTGTGTTTAAGAAAGCCTAACTAACATCAAGTGTTAGTTTGTCTTCATAAGCCTTATAGTCTTTCTCCTGTTGCTCTTACCTGCCTTTAGGTCTTCTACTTTTGCTTTGGAGGTTTCATATGATACCTTTAAAGGCTCAAGGGTAGCCTCGAGGAACATAACTCTATTAGAAAAAGCATGGAGATCCTCTTGAGTTTGAGTCAATGACTGAACCAGATCACCTGCGTACATTTCCTTCTGATTTAAAAGCTCTTTCAAGCTCTTAATTTCTTCAGTGGCCCGCGAGTGTTGTTCAACTAAATAGGGTTCCAGCCTATCCTTCTCTTTTTCAACTTTATTGGAAGAAGAAGCTTTTAAAACCACCAGTTCAACAGTGGTAATCATTAGTTGCTGCTCCAAGGAACCTTTTTCTTCAACAAGCACGTCTTTTTCCAGCTGAAGGCTCTCAAATTGCTCTTTCTAATTGTCAGCTTTAGTACGAAGCTCAACAACTTGCTGCTCAGTCTAGGATATCCTCCTCATCGGCGACGTTCCTATTAAATTGATCTGCAAAAAAAGGCAAGATGGAAGGATTACAAACTTAAAGAAAAGGGAAGAAAAATAAATAAGAGAATGGAATATACCTTAAGGGCAAAATGGATAACATAATTCATTAAGGTGATGAAGCTATGAGATTCAAGCTCTTCCCTCTCCACACTGATCAATGATTTTAATTAAATCGCAACTCGGATGCACTTATTTAGCAAATTCCCACCATCAAGGACTTCAAATAAGACATGTTTCATGCTTTTTCATCCACTAGAAGGGCCAGCCTCTTCACGAGGAATGGCAGTAGGAGTAACAACAAGTGCGGGAGCAGAAGTAGGTGTGGTAGAAAAAGTAATGGAAGGGATAACAACAAGAGCAACAGGGTTCATTAGAAGAGCAGCAAAGGTTGGCTCTTCAGAAACATGGTTCTTCACCCTTAAATCCTTGAGAAAAAAACCAATTAATAGGACTTGAGGGGGGTGGGGTGGGTTAAAATCATGGTTAACATCCTTATCTTAAATAATGTCCAAAGGGACATTTTCTAGCTTATCAACAAGTTTAAACGGTACGGGGCCTGAAGGTTGATCTTTGGGAATGGTGGCTTCATCATCTAAAACCACACACCTCCTAACTCGTGGCTTCCTTACCAGCGTGCCATCATCTTCTTCTTCTTCTTCATCGGAGGCGCGGGCTTCATTGGTCTTCCTCTTTGAAGAAGACACTCAAAATTCGTTCCTAGGTTGTGCTAACAGAAAGTCTAGTAGCATGAACAGATGCGGAACGGATTCCATGAATAGAAAATCCTGAGAATAACGAAAAAAATCAGAATAAGAGAAGTTATAATAAGAAGAAGTCATGGTAAGGTAAAATACAATGGGTTTTCCCTTTCCATCCAAACTTTTGGTAAAGAAATTTCCACGATCCCTGGTCTATAAGGGTAGCAGTCAATTTTTTTCTACTTAATCACGAAAGTCAAGAAGCTCACCAAAAACTTCCATGATTGCTGAAAATTGAAATTATAAGAGAAAAGAAAATAAAGTGGCAAAAATACTAACGTGCGAAGTTCCACTTCTCAAGGAAAGACATGTTTTCATCACCCACTAAATTACGAGTGGGAACAACCACGAACCGAGCATACCAGCTGTATTGGTAAAAACGAGTCTCACACGTAAGCTGACTCTTGACTATTCAGCCAGCTACGTGGATCAAGGAAAACGTGACAGCTAGATATGATTCTATAAAGAGGAACGGAACAAAGAGGCACGGTTCAATAAACATTTGAGTTCATCAGCTACGGGAACTCAACCTAATCAAGACGAGGAAGAGACACAGTCAAAGTGAAACCGAACAGAACTACGGGTAGATTCGAGAATCTTCAATTAATTACCTATACGTTATGTAACTTTCACACAACAGTTACGGGTACCCTTTGTAACGCCTCATTAATGTAATAATTAGTCATTAATGAGCGATCATTGCAAGAATCAAACGTTATATTTAGAAACCCCCTATATAAAGGAAGAGAATGTAACTTGTAATGGGTATCTAAACTTTGAATACAATCTACTTTGCTTTTCTATATTCGACAATATTGTCTATTACTCGTTTCTCTTTATTTATTATTTCCTTGATTATCATTAACCCGTGGGGAATCTGATAATCTTTGTTCACTTTTCTATTGATATCCTCTAAAACGATGTCGAACTCCAACGACAACAACCTACAGAGGAATGGAACCCTAGTTCCATCACCTCAAGGAACCCCTCGTGGTTCAAGGGAACCATCCCCAGAAAGATTTGACAACAACCGCAATAATAATGAGCAAACGGTAGAGCAAGATCGAATAAAACAAATGATTGCAGAGTACGTGGGACAAGCTTTGTAAGAATTTTCAAGGGGACTACCAACAGCACCACCTGCATCACTGAGACCACCTCCAAACAATACAGTCACCGGGGAAAATCCTCAGTCTGGATTGGTAAACTCGGCAAGGGGTGACACCCCTAACGAATCTCTCGAAGCGAGACTAGGAATGACTAATGACTCTAAATTACAAAATTTAATGCTAACCATGCAGAAACAGATGAAGGAACAGAACGATCGAATCGAGCAAATACCTGGAGTACCACCTATTATCAAAGGCATTGATGTTGATAGGTATTCTCAACAACCTTGGAAGCCAAGTGCATCACCCTTGCCTATACCCAAGAAGTTTAAAATGCCTGACGTTCCCAAATATGATGGAACAACTGACCCACGTGACCATGTGACCGCTTTACTACTGGAGTAAAGGGCAATGACTTAACAAAACAGGAGATTGAATCAGGCCTTGTCAAAAAAATTGGAGAAACACTCACCAAAGGAGCCCTAACCTAGTATTCTCTTCTCCCTAAAAATTCTATTGACTCTTTTGCAGAGCTTGCAGATTCATTTATAAAAGCACACTCTGCTGCACAAAAAGTTGAGAAAAGAATGGAAGACATATTCCAAAATAAAGCAAGGATACACGGAACTACTCCGCGAATTTGTATATAGGTTCCAACGAGAAAGAATGCAATTACCTAGGGTGCCTGATAATTGGGCAGCCATGGCATTTGCAAGTAACCTAAATGATAAAAGCTCGGAAGCCACGAGACGACTCAAGGAAAGTCTAAGAGAATTCCCAGCTACAACGTCGAATGATGTATATAACAGGTATAGCACTAAACTCAGAATAGAAGAAGATATCATTGCTCGTTCGAGAGATGAAAATCATTCCAGATCCAGACGTCCTGAATCAGACAGGAGATCAGGTAAAAATAGTTACGATCCTTACTTAGGACCCTCGGGACGTGAAAACTCATCCCAGGTTTGAAACACAAGGTCAGACTATAGACCACCAGGAAGAGACGTAGGGTCATCCTCATCTAGATCCAGAAAAGATCGAGATGAACGACCTAAAGGTAATGCCCAAATTGGGGATCATACCTTTAATGTAAGTACTAATGAGCTTGTCTCAATATTGAGTAATATGGGAGACAAGGTTAAGTGGCCCAAAGAGATGCGATCGAATCCAAATAAAAGGAACCCAAATCACTGGTGTGAATTCCATAACGATCATGGGCACAAGACTGCGAATTGCAGATTTTTGCAAGGTGAAATAGAACACCTATTGAAACAGGGCTATTTAACATAATTGTTTAGTGATAAAGGTAAACAGGCATATATGAAGAACAGGAAGGAGCCATCAAAGCCTCATTCTCCAAAGCGAATCATCAATGTGATACACGGAGGAGAAGAAGTAAACGGAATAGTTTGCCGATTAGCGTCAAAGGTCACAATTACCCACGGAAAGCGGGTTCGAGAAGATCCAACTGAAGATGAAATAACCTTTGACGATGCAGATTTTGGTGGACTAATGCTTCCCTATAATGATGCCCTGGTAATATCCTTACTCATTCATGACACTAACGTTAAAAGAAATTAGATTGATCCAGGTAGTTCAATCAATATCATCTTGTTAAGAGTCGTGGAAGAAATTCTTATGGAAAATCAGGTGATCCCAAAGGCACGAGCCATATCAGGGTTTGATAACTCTATGGTGATAACCAAAGGAGAGATTGAACTTAGCACTTATGCTGAGGGAGTAGTTAAAAGCACTAAACTCCAAGTCATTGATACTGACATGGCTTATAATGTGATTATGGGAAGGCCTTGGATCCATGACATGAAAGAAATACCATCTACCTTACACCAGGTATTCAAATTTCCCTCAGAATGGGGAATCAGACAAATTAGAGGTGATCAACTGACCTCCAGAAATATAAATTCCGTGACACTTTATAACAAAAAAGGGACAGAAGAACCAGAAGATAGAGAAATCTTTCAAACGGATGTCTCTGACTAATCAGGTATGGAAAAAACTATTGATCCAATAGGTACGAAAGAAGTAAATATTCAAACAGGTACGGAAAGAGACACTCGTGAAAAGGAGGATTCAGTCACCATGGAAGATGCGCCAGACCATATAGATGTGGATTCTAGACCAGACGTCATTCATGAACTGGAAGAAGACGGACACGTCAAAAAAACTACGGAAGAGCTCGAAGTTGTTCCATTGTTTGAACAAAAACCTGAACGGAAGGTGTATGTAGGAACGAGGCTGAGTCCCGATCAAAAAGGTACGTTAATTGACTATTTAAAGGCTAGTGCAGACTGCTTTGCGTGGTCCCATTCAGATATGACAGGTATCCCACCAGAAGTGATGAATCACAAACTAAATGAAGATACATCCTTCGTACCTGTTAAACAGAAGAAAATAAAAGCAAGGACCATTCAAGAACCAAGTGATTGACGAAGAAGTTCAAAAACTCTTGAAAATTGGTTCGATACGAGAGGTAAAGTACCCTACCTGGTTAGCTAACACTGTGGTGGTACCTAAAAAGAATTGCAAATGGAGGGTTTGTGTAGATTATACTGATTTAAATAAAGCATGCCCCAAAGATTCATTCCCATTACCACATATAGATCAAATGATTGATGTCACTACAGGTCATGAATTATTAAGCTTTCGAGATGCATATTCTAGTTATAATCAGATTAAAATGGGTCCCTCAGATGAGGAAAAACCCTCCTTTATTACGAACAGGGGGACTTACTGTTATAAAGTTATGCCTTTTGCCTTAAAAAATGCTGGAGCCATCTATCAAAGGTTAGTGACTAAAATATTCCAAGAACATCTAGGAAAAATGATGGAAGTTTATATTGATGATATGTTGGTAAAATCAACACAAGCGGGAGACCATTTCCAGGATCTCTCTACTACTTTTGATATTATACGAGAGGTATAATATGAAGCTAAATCCAGAAAAATGCACTTTTGGAGTGCAATCGGGTAAATTTTTGGGTTTCCTTGTATCAAACAGAGGAATAGAGGTAAATCCCACTCAAATTAAAGCTATAGAAGAAATACCTGATATTTTGACAAATAAAAAAGAAGTTCAAAGACTAATAAGGAGAATAGCAGCTTTGGGAAGATTTATTTCTAAGTCTTCCGAAAAAAGTTTTAAATTCTTTTCAGTTCTTAAAAAGAAGAATCAGTTCGAATGGACTGAAGAATGTCAACAATCCCTCAAAAATCTGAAGATTTATCTATCAAAATCGTCGCTGCTTTCAAAGCCAAGAAGGTGAAAGATTGTATATCTACCTAGCTGTCTCAGAAATTGTTGTAAGTGCAGTACTGGTAAGAGAAGAAAAAGGTAAGCAATCACCCATTTATTATGTAAGTAAAACCTTACTAGATGTTGAAACTAGATATCCACATCTAGAGAAATTAGCATTGGCTTTAATAATGGCATCAAGAAAATTACGTCCTTATTTTCAATGTCATCCAATCATTGTTGTGACTTCATATCCTTTAAGAAATATTTTACATAAGCAAGAATTGTCAGGAAGGTTAGCCAAATGGGCTATAGAATTAAGTGAGCATGAAATAATATATCAGCCTAGAACAACAATTAAGTCTCAAATATTAGCTGATTTTGTTGCTGACTTTAGCAACAACATTACCCCTGAGGTAGAAAAAGAGTTACAACTCTTTAACGGAGTTAATCCAGGTCTATGGACCCTATTTACGGATGGCTCTTCCAATATAAAAGGTGCCAGTTTAGGCATAGTCTTAATATCACCCATGGGTGAAAAGATACAGCAAGCTATTAAATGTTATCCTATAACTAACAATGAAGCAGAGTACGAGGCTGTCATTGCAGGCCTAGAACTGGCACAAGAACTATCAATTGAGAAAATCGTAATTAACAACGATTCTCAACTGGTAGTAAATCAAATGCAGGGGACTTACATCGCTCGAGAAACTCGGATGCAACAGTATCTAAAAAAGGCACGAGAGCTCGTGAGACAATTTAAAACATGGAAGGTAGTACAAATACCTAGAGAAGAAAACGCAGAGGCAGATGCACTAGCAAATCTCGCAGCAATTACAGAAGTAACAAATAAAGACAACACGATTTTCATCCATCTCTTCCATTCAGCAATCGACCGAGACAAAAATGAGGTCACTTTCAACAATTTAACTTGGGATTGGAGAAACGAAATTCTCAATTTTTTGCAGAATGGTACCNTCAAACGGAGTTCGTGATAAAAGAAGTCCATGAAGGACACTGTGGAAATCATTCAGGAGCAAGATCCTTGGTAAAAACCCTAATCAGAGCCAGATCTTATTGGCATAAGATGGAAGAGGATGCCGAAAACTTCGTATCCAAATGCGATAGATGCCAGAGGTTCGCCAATAATATGCATAGACCAGCAGAACTATTGTATCCAATCATATCACCATGGCCCTTCATGAAATGGGGAATGGATATAGTGGGACCTCTTCCCCCAGCCAAAGGACAGGTGCGATTTCTGCTCGTGCTTACCGATTATTTCACAAAATGGGTAGAAGCAGAAGCATTCAAACAAGTGCGAGAAAAGGAAGTTAAAAGCTTTTTATGGCGAAACATAATATGCCATTTTGGGATACCGAAGGAGATCGTGTGTGATAATGGCCCACAATTTATAGGCTCTCAAATCACAGAATTCTTTAAAAGCTGGCAAATTAAATGGATTACCTCAACGCCATATCATCCCATGGCTAATGGACAAGTTGAGTCAACAAATAAAATCGTCATCAACAATATAAAGAAGCGGTTAGATAAAGCCAAAGGGAATTGTCCTGATGAATTACCAGTGGTATTATGGGCATACAGAACAACATCAAAAACGGCCACGGGAGAAACACCCTTCGCACTTGTTTATGGATCAGAAGTGTTAATACCCGTGGAAATCGGTGAACCAAGCATAAGGGTTATAACAGCTACGGAAGAGACAAATGATGATGAACTAAAGACTAATCTGGACCTGCTCGAACCACGAAGGGAAGCAGCATTAATACGGATGGCAGCTCAAAAGCAAATCATAGAGTGATACTACAACCGTAAAGCTCATCTCAGATACTTCAAGATTGGGGACTTCGTACTTAAAAAGGTCTTTCAATCAACAAAAGAGGCAGGTGCAGGAAAGCTAAGTCCAAATTGGGAAGGACCCTATAAAGTCTGAGGCATAGCTGGGAAGGGCGCCTATGCGTTGGAAGCCATGGACGGCAGAACTCTACCAACAAGCTGGAACGCCATCCACTTGAAGAAGTACTACTTCTAAGGAAAAGAAGTATCCCCGGTCAGGTATCACACGTTCGATTTTATTTTGTATATTTAAAATTTTACTAACTTTTTTAGATGATAGGCATAAACCTAACCCATCACCAGATGATGATATTAGACCTGCAAAGACGCGAGGAAATAACACAATTCCCGGTCTAGGGTTACACTTTCTGATGGATGTTTTAAAGGGTTAAGCAATCATCATCTAAAAAGCTATATACCTTCGAGTCCCGTAGATTTTCCCTTTTCAGGGAAAGGACAACAAAGAAGGAATAATCAAGTGCTCAAGATTTCATTCTTCAAAGCTCAAACACTTGGGGGACTATACAATATGGAAGGCTAAGACGAAGCAAAGAAGACTGTTGAAAGTCAAAGCTCGAGCCTGAAGATTCATCTACCCAGCAAGTCAAGTGATACGAGCAAAATTGAAAGAACTGAAGACTCCAGCACAAGACTCCATATAAAGCCTAAAATTCAAACACCTTCGAACTATATGTTAAGGTTAAAAGGCAAAATATTAGCTACGAGGAAGAAATGTACATCTTTTATTCAAAACTATTGTAACAAAAACAGTTAAGGGAAAAAGGTCATCATCATTGTACTTATTCAAAAACTGTTGTGATTAAAAACAGTTACGAAATCTTTGTACTCATATAGAAAATTGTTACCAAATAAAACAGTTACGGATGAAAGATCAAATCCGTGTATTTGTTCAAAAGACTGTTATCAAATAAAACAGTTACAGATGAAAAAGCATTTCCCTTGTACTTATTAAAAACTGTTATCAACAAAAACAGTTATGGGTAAAAGCCCCAATCATTATAAAAATTGTTACTAATGAAAAACAGTTATTTCCTTGTATTAACTCGAAAAAATTGTTACTTATGAAAAACAGTTACGAAATATAAATGTATATCAAATCTGTTAAATGAAAACAGTTGCAACATGAGTTTTAGACGATAATCGGAACACATGTAAAATGTCGAGGAAGTTCAAACAAAAAACTTCCTCAGAAAACATTCTTAAAACATGTGAAAAATTTCTATCACTCTATTGCATTGCTATGAAGTTGAGACGTCTTCTTCATTAAGTATTTATCAAAAAGAGCCCTATTTTCATAAACAAATCCTATTATAAACAAGGTTTAAACACCGTGCCTACTATGAAAAGGTTCGAGTGATTTTTAGCATTTTCATGCGAAAGTTCGGAGGTAAAACTAAAAACCTCAAAAATCGAAACGTGCAAAAGACTTAAGAGTAAAACAGAAACTCAAAGCAAAAAAGTCATAAATTGCATTCATACCAAAAAGAGCGGCTAAGTAAGAACTAAGTACTAACTAGTACTTAGCCGCATATAGTATTTACATTTTTTTTTCATGCCCCTAAGTTTTCAGTTGGGGACTTTAAAGAGATCCAAATTTACCCCCGATGGAGATGGGGGTAACCACCAATCCAATAAAAAAAAGGGAATGAACCAAAGTTTTAATCTTCTTGAGGAGGAGGATTGTCTTCTTCATCGGCAGGAGGAACGGGAGCAACTTCGGACGGAGAGGCATGAGCGGCAGAAGTCTCACCATCAGGCGAAGAGAGGTTAAGACCTTGTTGAGCCTTCTCCATGGCTTCCTTGGTTTTAGCTATTTCAGCACTAAGGTCGAAACCCTCTTGACTCATTTCCATCAATGTGTCAAGGCGAGAATTCATATATGCCCAACTCACATCAACAGCAGTCGCTTCTTCGAGATCGTCGTAATATTTTTCCCATATTTGAATCTCGTCCTTTAACCCATCCTTCTCCGCTTCAGCAGCTTTATGGGCATCCTTCAAAGGCACAATCGACTCCTCCAAAGTTTGGACTTTATCTAATGCATTACGCAGTTCTTCTTGAGTCCGAGAGAGTGATTGTACGAGCTCGCCAGAATATTCCTCCTTCTGCCCTAGCAAATCCTTCAAGTACCTAATCTCCTCCGAAGCTCGAGACAGTTGTTCAGCAAATGAAGATTCCAAAAGACTCTTATCCTTATCAGCCTGAGTTGAAGAAACCCTCTCAACTGCCAGTTCCACTGCCATAATCCTCATCTGTCTCTTCAAGGTACTCCTTTCCTCTTCTAAGGCATCCATATCAATTCATAAATTGCCATATTGTGCCTTCAAGTTATCGAAATCAGCCCGCAACTCTTTTGTCTCCTGATTCGAATTTGAGATCCTCTTCATAAGCTCCATACCAATAAGATTGATCTATAAGAAACAAACCAATTAGATATGATAAAATTATTTAGATATGGTAAAATGGAAATGGAATAAATTGCACTATACCTTCAAGGAGGTATGCACAACTTCATTGGCCCATGTAAGAGTTGTATGGCTGGCTAGCTTGGTTTTCTCTGTGGGACCTATCAAAGGTTTGAGCCACACTTCGGGCTAGCCCGTTTTCTTGAAAAGACTTCCCTCAGCTGGAACTTCTATTATTACCCTCCGCATCTCCCTGCTGGAAGACCCTACTTCCCTAACGGAAGGCACGGAAGCAGGCATAGATGAAACAACAACATGCACAGAGGGTTGAGGAATTGGAGAAGCCGCGGGCAAAACAACAGGCATGGAGGATTGAAGAGTTGAGGAAACCATGGTAAAAGCAACTATCGAGGCAGTAATAGCTAGTGGAGTGGAAGAGACACGAGGGGCAGATGAGACAGCTTCACTTAAAGGCAGAAAAAATAGCGGCCAAAGGGACATCATCAGAGGCAAGGTCAAAACCTTCATGAAACAAGTACTCTACAGAATCATGAACAGGGGACAGTGAAACATCTTCAGAGGTTGAGGATCTAACTGCAGACACGGAAGGCAAAGTCATGGGTGTAGACTCGTCGTCCAAAACCACCTGCCTTCTTCGGGACCTGTGCACCAAAGCACCCTCATTTTCTTCTTCTTCTTCTGCAGAACGGGATTCACCAATCTTCCTCTTCGAGGAAGACGAACCAACAATAATCTCTTGGGCCTGGGCCAAAGACATCTTCGAAACAGACGTAGCAGACACCCCACGAGCAGAAAATCCTATCAAAAAGAGAAGGATTAAGCAAGAAGAAAAAAGGCTCAAGTAAGAAAAGAAGTAAAAACAAAAGCTTCACTTATCGTGGGTCTTCACTTGCCAACCATACTTCCCAGCAAAGTACTTCCAAGACTTTCTTCCGAAGGAGCAACAGACAATAATTTCTCTACCCAATCACGGATACCGAAGACATTCTCAACAGTACCCATGATTGCTAAAAGAAGAAGAAACAGATACGGTGTTAATAAAACATCTCAATCAAAAAGAAGAAATTAAATGTGAGATAAAATGTACTCACGTGCACGATTCCACTTCTCAGGGAAGGGAAGATTTTCTTCACCCACTAAACCAGTAGTGGGTACAGTGACGTACCGGAGGTACCAACCTCTGTCTTTATCATCTCCAGGGGTTACCAACACTCTTTTACTCCGAACAGCCAGAGTAAAAACCCCTTGACGAAATAGGACAGGAGAGTAGAGATGAATGAGATGGATAAAAGTAAAAGGAACCGAGGCTAAAGAAGCTAAACTCCTAATACATGCGACAACTCGCCACACAAGCGGACCAGCTTGTCCTAAGCAAATATTGAAGAAACGGCAAAACTCGATTATGACCGGATCAATGGGAGGTCTAAACCCTAAAGTGAAAGGGTACGTATAAACAAAAGAATATCCCGTCTTGTAAGACATAATTCTTTGATTACTATTCGGAATGTAGACAGGGAAATCAGACCTCCAAAAACATTCCCTACGAACTAGGGAAATTTGAACTTCAGTAATAATGGTTGGGTATCTCTTGACACTATCAAGAGAAGAAGACTGATCCACCAGAACTTGATTGTCCCTAGTAAAGACAAATTCAGCGGGAATAATCTCATCAACTCTGGGTTCACGAAGGTGTTCATCTCTACCTCTAAATAAACAACGGGAAGCCCTAGCCCTAGGAGAAACTAGAGACCTGGCAGAAGGAGGGGAGACTATTTGAGAGGAAGAAGAACCTCTAGAAGGAGTGGATCCTAGACTCCTCGGTATACCGCCCCTCCGACTCCTAATCGAAGCAGAAGAAGGTGTTAAGTTATCTACATCTATTACTCTTTTGGGTTGATTTGAAGAAGACATGTTTACAAAAGCAATGAAAAATTCTTTACAAGTAAAAAAGACAAGTTAGAAAGTGTTTCGTGAAAGTAAAGAAAAGAAGAAGGGTATTTATACTTAAGGGCAACCGTCAAACATGGAAAAAATAATGATGAAAAGTCATAATGGAAGATGTCACTTTGGGACTGACGCAGCCGCAAAAAGCCCTAAAAGACGCCTAATAATTGCAGAACCATTCCGAGAAGGACACGTGGTATAGGCATTAAATGGAAGTGACAAACGACGCCTATGTTCATGAAAGGATACAACGCTTTGAGACAAAGTGGCGGCAAAATATTCCCGCCATAAATATGTATCCACTTACCAAATATTAATCGATAAATATATGGTAAGTGGGGGGACTATCTGTATTGGTAAAAAAGAATCTCACACGTAAGCTGACTCTTGACTATTTAGCCAGCTACGTGGATCAAGGAAAACGCGACAGCTAGATATGATTCTATAAAGAGAAACGGAACAAAGAGGCACGGTTCAATAAACCTTTGAGTTCATCAGCTACGGGAAACTCAACCTAATCAAGACGAGGAAGAGACACGGTCAAAGTGAAACCGAACAGAGGTACGGGTAGATTCGAGAGTCTTCAATTAATGACCTATACGTTATGTAACTTTCACACAACAGTTACGGTTACTCTTTGTAACGCCTCATTAATTTAATAATTAGTCATTAATGAGCAACCATTGCAAGAATCAAACGTTATATTATGAAACCCCCTATATAAAGGAAGGGAATGTAACTTGTAATGGGTATCTGAACTTCGAATACAATCTACTTTGCTTTTCTATATTCGACAATATTGTCTATTACTCGTTTCTCTTTATTTAGAATTATTTTCTTGATTATCAGTAACTTGTGTTCATTCTAAAAATAGATTTGGTTAAAGAATCTAATTCTTTGGTTAAACACCAGCCACGATCACAATCATCCTTGGGGCTAACTAAAACTCTCTTGTTTCTCGCTGCAAGAGAAAAGATACCTTGCGAAAAAGCTTTCGGGAATAAAGATGGAGTAAGTGCTGAAAAGTAAAAATGGCTAAGTTTGATAAATAACAAAGGCAAACTACTTCCCTCCACACTATCGGGCATAATTGGCCAAGATACGCGTTGAAGTAACGACAAAATTCAAGATCACCGGGTCAATAGGTTGGTTGAATCCTAGAGTAAAAGAATAGGTGTAAACAAATGAATAACCTTTATGGTAAGAGGTTATTCAGTAATCGGCACTAGTAAATTAGATTTCTAGTGTCATTCATCAGCGAACCAAAGGAAGAAGGCCAAGAGTGATTAAAGAAAGGTATTGAAGTCATGATTAAGTTTTGCTATGGAGGAAACTTGTTTTCTCAATGCTTCATAGTCCGATTTGAAAGACAATTCCTGAGGAACAATTTCAGAAATAATTGGCTCCTGTAATGGTTCGTTATGGTCTTTACCTCAGGAGAAAGATCTAGGGGTTGATGAAATTTTGCTTGGGAAGAAGAAGACTTTGAAGTATTTCCTGGGAAGGAGTAGTACTACGGTTTGATATGGAACCTAAGCTGCGGAATCTACCACCTCTTCTACTTCTAACTAGGGCAGAAGAAGGAGAAAGTTCATCAATGATGATTGTCTTACGGGGATCTGATGATGAAGAAAGATTCGAAGAACGGGAAGCCATTTTTAATGGTAAAAGAACGAAGGAGGCGAGAAATCGCAGAAGGAGTCCGAATATGAATGCAAGAAAGTAGAAGAAATTTTTGGATGGTATGAGATGAGGTATTTATAAGAGAAAACCATCATTATGGAACCGTCACTTCAACTGATGCATCTGCAGAGACCCTAAAAAGACGCTATAAACTGCAGAATATATCAAAGCAGGACAGGTGCCTCGAGAATTAAATGGAAAAGAAGTACGCATCTTCGTCTTTGAAGAACACATAATGATGTTCGGAAGAGGCGGCAAGACATTCCCACCATAAATAAACTTACCACTTCCTGAATATTTAGAATGTGGGGGACTATCTGTGTTAGTAGAAAATTCAATATGACACAAGGATTAACGATATGATAACAGGTGGCATTTGAATGAGATCAATAAATAAGAGTAATGAGGTGCAGATAAAATACCGACGGAATTTATTACGAAAGATACCATATTTGACAAATGGGAAAAGAGAAATAGGCACGTGATGCATGAACACTACATCAGGGGAAGATTCATAAATAGTTACGAATATGGGAAGGAAATCAACATTATCACTGATTATGCATGATCGCTTATTATTACCGTAACAGTTACAAGTTATTTAAATAAAGGGTAACTAATGTAGTTAATGCTAGTAATGGACAGGAATTAAGTGAGCAGAAATCGTTACTTATTGTATCCTTATATAAGCGTCCCTTACCTTACTTTATAGGATCATCAGAAAACTCATAAATATATGCCATCAGTCTTTTACTTTTTCTCTACTTGATTGAAGATTCTTATTCGCAATTTTTGGGGAAAAACAACAAGCATCAATAAGATTTTCTTTCCTTTGTTTATTAAATATTGAATTTCAATTACTTTTTACTCTCTTATTTTTGAAAACATGAATTTAACTTGGTTATTAGAAACCCGATTTATTCTAATACTGATTTGACCACAAAATTTATTTTTTGGTTAATTTAACCATTATTTTTAACCCATCTTGCCAGGCCTAAACACGACCAACACTCCTTTTCCTTGTTGGCCTGGGTTCAATATCCATCAGTATCAAGGGTGAGGATGGCTGCTTCCTACACTTGGTTTTTCCATTTTGAATTCAAACGGTAATTTAGTACTCTATATTTAATAATCAACTTGGTAATATTTATATATTATCTTTTCTACATTCAACAACATTTTGTTAACTTAGTAATCAACTTGATACGTAGTAATCAATTTAGTTTAATTTTTTTTTTCAAATCTCTCTTTTAAAAACCCCAAACTTAAATTTTCCAATATTCGTTCTTTGGAAATTCTACACAAAATAGTCAAAAGCTCTTGTTAATATACATCTTTTTACACATCAAAAGGCTATACAGAAAGACAAAAGAAGATCAAAAGAAAATAGGAAACGGGGTTAAGATATTCTATTAGCTAGTTCCATTAGTCTATAATCTCATCCCTAACCAATTTTAGCCTCTGCACTAACCCAACAAAAGTTCCGCAAAAATCACAAACACCTAAATTATTGTTTAATTTAAAACGAAAAATAAAGACAACTATAAAAATAATAGTCCACATAAAAGAAAAGGTGGTGAAATTTTAAACGTGCATCATCACCAGCAAGATGTTTGTCACCTTCTTTATCTTGAAAGTAAGTTTATAAGCATAATTATTTTCTTGACTAGTATAAAAATAACTAACACAATAAATTTTCTCCCAAAAATGGTAATAGAAAAAACTCCAACAATCTTTTTACCTTCGACGATCACTTTAGCAAAGTGGTAAGCTTCCGTTAACATAACAACAACGATTCGGACTCTGCTTGGCTGCTCAATATATCTTAACTCTTGATTTGATGTGAGTAAGATTTTGATATTTTTTAATACTCTTTTGGGCACAAACTCGTTATCGTTAAGGTTTTAAAGAGTTGCATCCCAAATGGTTTTCCAAGTGACTAACATACTGTTACGACCCATTTCTCCCTCTGTATAACGTTGTGACGGCACCTAGTCGCTACGACTAGGTAAACCTATTAATTTTAAAATAACAGAAATAAAGCAGTCAATATCAACTAAACTTCAATAATATTATAAACGGATAAGAAGGCCGCTTGGCATATACAAGAATACCGACACTCAAATGAAGACAGTATTGTATTGGTAAAAAAGAATTTCACATGTAAGGTGATTCATGACAACTCCGCCAGTTACGTGGACAAAGGAAAACGCGGCAGCTGGATATGATTCTATAAAGAGGTACGGAACAAAGAGTCACGCATCAATAAACCTACGAGGTAATCAGCCACGGAAAACTCAACCTGATTGAGAAAGGAAAGAGACAAGGTCAGAATGAATCTAGACAAAGCTACGGGCAGATTCATGAATCCTCAATTAATGACTCATACGTTATGTAACCTTCATACAACAGTTACGGTTATCCTTTATAACGCCCCATTAATGTAATAATTAGTCATTAATGGACGATCATTGCAAGAAGTAGATGTTATATTAAGAAACCCCATATATAAAGGAGGGGAATGTAACTTGTAAAGGGGGAAGACTTCGAAGATAATACATTTTATTTTCTGAGCATCATATTATTGCCTTTTACTTATTCTTCTTTATTTAATAATATTTTCTTGATTATCAGTAACCCGCGTTCATCCTAAAAATAGCTTGGGTCAAAGGATCTAATTCTTTGGTTAAACAAATCGGTTCCGTTACCGGGAATCTGATAATCTTAAATTGCTTTT
Organism: Nicotiana undulata; assembly: GCA_005239495.1. Lineage (NCBI taxonomy): Eukaryota > Viridiplantae > Streptophyta > Magnoliopsida > Solanales > Solanaceae > Nicotiana > Nicotiana undulata. Next base: position 6,045 of record ML275409.1, on the reverse strand, counting down.
CAATTGATTTCCATCACCTCAAGGAACCCCACGTGGTTCAAGGGAACCATCCCCGGAAAGAGCTGATAACAACCGCAATAACAATGAGTAAACGGTAGAATAAGATCGAATAAAGCAAATGATTGCAGAGTACGTGGGACAAGCTTTGCAAGAATTTGCAAGGGGACTACCGGCGGCCCCACCTGCATCGCTAACACTACCTCCAAATAATACTATCACCATGGAAAATCCTCAGTCTGGGTTGGCAAACTGAGCAAGGGGTGACCCTCCTAACGAATCTCTCGAAGCGAGACCAGGTATGACTAATAATTCTGAATTAAAAAATTTACAGCTAACCATGCAGAAACAGATGAAGGAATAAAACGACCGAATCGAGCAAATTCCTGGAGTACCACCTGTTATCAAGGTCATTGATGTTGATAGATACTCTCAACAACCTTGGAAACCAAGCGCAGCACCCTTGCCTATACCTAAGAAGTTTAAAATGTCTGACGTTCCAAAGTATGATGGAACAACCGACCCACGCGACCATGTGACCGCTTTTACCACCGGAGTAAAGGGCAACGACTTAACAAAACAAGAGATTGAATCAGTCCTTGTCAAAAAGTTCGGAGAAACACTTACCAAAGGAGCCCTAACCTGGTATTCCCTTCTCCCTGAAAATTCTATTGATTATTTTGCTGAGCTTGCAGATTCCTTCATAAAATCACACTCTGGTGCACAAAAAGTCGAGAAAAGAATAGAGGACATATTCAAAATCAAGCAAGGAGACATGGAACTACTCCGTGAATTTGTAGACAGGTTCCAACGAGAAAGAATGCAATTACCCAGGGTAGCTGATAATTGGGCAGCCATGGCATTCGCGAGTAATCGAAAACGAAAAAAGCTCGGAAGCCATGAGGAGACTCAAAGAAAGTCTAAGAGAATTCCCAGCTACAACGTCGAATGATATATATATATATAAGGTATAGCACTAAACCCAGAATAGAAGAAGATATCATTGCTCGTTCGAGAGATGAAAATCATTCCAGATCCAGGCGTCCTAAATCAGACAGGAGATCAGGTAAAAATAGGTACGATCCTTACTTAGGACCCTCGGGACGTGAAACTCGTCCCAGGTTCGAAAACACAAGGTCAGACTATAGACCACCAGGAAGAGACGTAGGCTCATCCTCATCTAGATCCAGAAAAAATCGAGATGAACGACCAAGAGGTAATGCCCAAATTGGGGATCATACCTTTAATGTAAGTACTACTGAGCTTGTCTCAATATTGAGTAATATTGGAGACAAGGTTAAATGGCCCAAAGAAATGCGGTCAAACCCAAATAAAAGAAACCCAGATTTCTGGTGTGAGTTCCATAATGATCATGGACACAGGATTGCAGATTGCAGATTTTTACAAGGTGAAATAGAACACTTATTGAAACAGGGCTATTTAACATAATTGTTTAGTGATAAAGGTAAACAAGCATATATGAAGAACAGGCAGGAGCCCCCCAAGCCTCCTTCTCCAAAAAGAATCGTCAACGTGATACATGGAGGAGAGGAAGTGAACGGAATAGTTTGCAAATTAGCCTCGAAGGCCACAATTACCCACGGAAAGAGAAAACCAGATGAAGATGACATAACCTTTGACGATGCAAATTTTGGCGGACTAAGGCTTCCCCATAATGATGCTCTAGTAATATCCTTACTCATTCATGACACTAACGTTAAAAGAGTGTTGATTGATCCAGGTAGTTCAGTCAATATCATCTTGTTAAGAGTCGTGGAAGAAATGCTCATGGGAAATCAGGTGATCCCAAAGGCACGAGCCATATCAGGGTTTGATAACTCTACAGTGATAATCAAAGGAGAGATCGGACTTAGCACTTGCGCCGAGGGAATAACTAAGAACACCAAGTTCCAAGTCATTGATACTGACATGGCTTATAACGTGATTATGGGAAGGCCTTGGATCCACGACATGAAAGCAGTACCATCCACCTTACACCAGGTGATCAAATTCCTCTCAGAATGGGGAATCAGACAAATTAGGGGTGATCAAAAGACCTCCAGAAATATAAATTATGTGGCACTTTATAACAAAAAAGAGACGGAAGAACCGGAAAATAGAGAAATCTTTCAAACAGATGTCACCGGCCAAACAGGTACGGAAAAAATTACTGACCAAACAGGTATGACAGAAGTAAATGTTCAAATAGGCACGAGAAGAGATACCCACGAGAAGGTGAATCCAGTCACCACGGAAGACGCGTTGGACCACATAGATATAGACTCCAGAGCAGATGTCATTCATGAACCGGAAAAAGACGAACACATCAAAACAACTATGGAAGAGCTCGAAGTTGTTCCATTGTTTGAACAGAAACCTGAACAGAAGGTGTATGTAGGCACGAGGCTGAGCCCCGGTCAAAAAGGTACGTTAATAGATTATTTAAAGGCTAACACAGATTACTTTGTGTGGTCCCACTCAGATATGACAGGTATTCCACCAGAAGTGATGACTCATAAACTAAATGAAGATCCATCATTCGTACCTGTTAAGCAGGAAAAAAAATGCAAGGACCATTCAAGAACCAAGTGATTGATGAAGAGGTACAAAAACTCTTTAAAATTGGTTCGATATGAGAGGTAACGTACCCTAACTGGTTAGCTAACACTGTGGTTGTACCAAAAAAGAATGGCAAATGGAGGGTATGCGTAGATTATACTGATTTAAATAAATCATGCTCCAAAGATTCATTCCTATTACCACATATAGATCAAATGATTGATGCTACTGCGGGTCATGAATTATTAAGCTTTCTAGATGCATATTCTGGTTATAATCAGATTAAAATGGGTCCCTCAGATGAGGAAAAAACCTCCTTTATTACGAACAGGGGGACTTACTGTTATAAAGTTATGCCTTTTGGCTTAAAAATGCTGGAGCCACCTATCAAAGGTTAGTGACTAAAATGTTCCAAGAACATCTAGGAAAAATGATGGAAGTTTATATTGATTATATGTTGGTAAAATCAACACAAGCGGGAGACCATTTCCAGCATCTCTCTACTACTTTTGATATTATACGAGAGGTATAATATGAAGTTGAATCCAGAAAATTGCGCTTTTGGAGTGCAATCGGGTAAATTTTTGGGTTTCCTTGTATCGAACAGAGGAATAGAGGTAAATCCCGCTCAAATTAAAGATATAGAAGAAACACTTGATATTTTGACAAATAAAAAAGAAGTTCAACGGCTAACAGGGAGAATAGCAGCTTTGGGAAGATTTATTTCTAAGTCTTCCGAAAAAAGTTTTAAATTATTTTGAGTTCTTAAAAAGCACAATCAGTTCGAATGGACTGAAGAATGTCAACAAGCCCTCAAAAATCTGAAGATTTATCTATCAAAATCGTCGCTGCTTTCAAAGCCAAGAAGGTGAAAGATTGTATATCTACCTAGCTGTCTCAGAAATTGCTATAAGTGCAGTACTGGTAAGAGAAGAAAAAGGTAAACAATCTCCTATTTATTATGTAAACAAAACTTTACTAGATGCTGAAACCAGATATCCACATCAAGAAAAGTTAACCTTAGCTTTAATAATGGCATCTATAAAATTACGACCGTATTTTCAATGTCATCCAATCACTGTTGTGACTTCATATCCTTTAAGAAATATTTTGCATAAGCAAGAATTGTCAGGAAGATTAGCCAAGTGGGCCATAGAATTAAGTGAGGATGAATTAATATATCAGACTAGGACTGCAATTAAGTCTCAAATATTAGCTGATTTTGTTGCTGACTTTAGTAATAGCATTGTTCCTGAAGTAGAAAAGGAGTTACAACTCTTTAACGGTGCTAATCCAGGTCTATGGACATTATTTACTAATGGCTCTTCCAATGTAAAAGGCGTTGGCTTAGGCATAGTCTTAATATCACCCACGGGTGAGAAGACACGACGAGATATTAAATGTTATCCTATAACTAACAATGAAGCAGAGTACGAAGTTGTCATTGCAGGACTAGAACTCGCATGAGAACTCTCAATCGAGCAAATCGTAATCAACAGCGACTCCCAACTGGTAGTAAATCAGATGTAGGGGACTTACATCGCTTGAGAGACTCGGATGCTACAGTATTTGGAAAATGCACGAGAGCTCGTAAGACAATTCAAAACATGGAAGGTAATACAAATACCTAGAGAGGAAAATACTGAGGCAGATGCATTAGCTAACCTCGCAGCAGTCACGGAAATAACAAACAAAGACAATGCAATTGTCGTTCATCTATTCCATTCAGCGATTGACTAGAACAAAAATGAGGTAACTTTCAATAATTTAACATGGGATTGGAGAAACGAAATTCTTAATTTTTTGTAAAATGGCACCATACCTGAAGACAAGAAAACAGCTTAAACACTTCGCCGCAAAGCTGCACGGTACAACCTCATTCGCAATTCATTATATCGCAAGAAGTTCGAAGGGCCCCTAGCTAAATGCCTCGGACCTAATCAAACGGAGTTTGTGATGAAAGAAGTCCATGAAGGACACTGTGGAAATCATTCAGGAGCAAGATCCTTGGTAAAATTTCTAATCAGAGCCGGGTTTTATTGGCCTAAGATGGAAAAAGATGCCGAGAACTTCATATCCAAATGTGACAGATGCCAAAGGTTCGCCAATAATATGCATCGACCGGCGGAATTGTTACATCCAATTATATCTCCATGTCCCTTCATGAAATGGGGTATTGATCACGCTCAACTGTGTCTTCTAAAAAGACTAAGCGGGTGTTGCAAATATAATCCGGGGTATTATGCCCAGAGTCGAATCCCACAGGGAATTAACGTATCAAGAGAGGCTTTTAAAGTACTAAATTCTTATTAGTCAACCTCCTCAAACTTTATGAATAACAATTGGTGGTGTGATTACTACTACAGCTAACTGAATCTATAAAACTAAGAGTAACTAACAAGCAGTTGTAAACAATTGGAATAAAGGTCTAAGGTAATGGTTTTCCCCGTTGTTGATTCCCCTAGTTGTATATTGTCACGACCCGAAATCCCACCTTTCAGACCGTGACTGCGTCTAACGTTGAACCCGCTAGACAAGCCAACGTACACAACACTTTGACATTTACAACAACAACATAACAGTAATAAAACCAATTAACCTTCCAACCTCTACTGAAAGTTTCTCGAATTCATTAATGTCCAACCTTATAAAAAGAACATCCCACACTAGTAACTCTCAAAACTTTACTGAACATCCCAAATCACTTTAATTGCTTCACAACAGGAAAAAAAATATATTATCTTAGAAAACTCCAAATGAAATGATAAGACATCTACAGCGAACAATCCCAAAACCGGGGTGTCACAATCCCACGGACTAGCTACTAGAATACTGAATACAAGTCTGGAAATGAAAATACAACACTGTCTTGAAAATAAGGAGAAAGACANGTTGCAAATATAATCCGGGGTATTATGCCCAGAGTCGAATCCCACAGGGAATTAACGTATCAAGAGAAGCTTTTAAAGTACTAAATTCTTATTAGTCAACCTCCTCAAACTTTATGAATAACAATTGGTGGTGTGATTACTACTACAGCTAACTGAATCTATAAAACTAAGAGTAACTAACAAGCAGTTGTAAACAATTGGAATAAAGGTCTAAGGTAATGGTTTTCCCCGTTGTTGATTCCCCTAGTTGTATATTGTCACGACCCGAAATCCCACCTTTCAGACCGTGACTGCGTCTAACGTTGAACCCGCTAGACAAGCCAACGTACACAACACTTTGACATTTACAACAACAACATAACAGTAATAAAACCAATTAACCTTCCAACCTCTACTGAAAGTTTCTCGAATTCATTAATGTCCAACCTTATAAAAAGAACATCCCACACTAGTAACTCTCAAAACTTTACTGAACATCCCAAATCACTTTAATTGCTTCACAACAGGAAAAAAAATATATTATCTTAGAAAACTCCAAATGAAATGATAAGACATCTACAGCGAACAATCCCAAAACCGGGGTGTCACAATCCCACGG
>ML275407.1:51925-79504 GCA_005239495.1 Nicotiana undulata | reverse complement strand
AAAATGGAATTAGAATTGATTACCTAGGAGGGTGTGGTGATGAAGCTCGTCAAAAATGGCTAAGGGGCTGTGGAGAAGAAGGAAGGAGTGAAAAGTTGGGAAAATCCCGTAATGTCTACTGTTTTGGGACTTAAGATAAAAAAAATCACTGGGTGGATCTCGCACCTGAGGAAGGGAGGCTCGCACCTACGGTATCGCAGGTGCGGAAAAATGGTCGCACCTGCGGGAATGGGTCAGGCCCAGAAGGGGCCGCACCTGCGGAAAATTTGACGCCCCTGCGAAGCCGCACCTGCGGCGCTTGGGTCGCGCCTGCGAGGGGGGACCACACCTGCGGGCTTGGTGTCGAGCCTGCTGTCTCGCACCTGCGGCTCTAGGCTCGCAGGTGCGGACACATCAGAAGATGGTGCATCAGCAGTGATTTCCTAAGTTTTCTCACCCCGTTAGCTACCTGAAACTCACCCGAGCCCTCGGGTCTCAAAACCAACAACACACACAACTCCCAAAACATCCTACGGATTTATTCAAGCTTTTAAATCACCAAAATATCATCAAACTCATAGACATTTATTAAAACTTCATAAAGCTTAATGTTTCCCATTTTGATCTGAAACATGTCATTTCAAGTCCGTTTTACACCAAATTCCACAGATAACTCACCTAACATATAATAAACTTGTTCCGGGCTCCGAAACCATAATACGGGCCCGGTAACATGGCTTTCACATAATTATTCATTTTCAAAATCCTTTATAATTTCTAGAAAATAATTTCTTTTAAAAATTCATTTCTCTGGCTTGGGACCTCGGAATTCGATTCCTGGCATACGCCCAAGTCCCATATTTTCCTACGGACCCTCCGGGACCGTCACATCACGGGTCCGGATCCGTTTACCAAAAATGTTGACCAAAGTCAACTTTATTCAATTATTTCATTCAAAATTCCATTTTTATCAAATTTTCACATAGAAGCTTCCCGGCTACATGCCCGGGCTACGCACGTATATCGAGGTGAGATTAACGGAGGCTTTCGGGGCCTCAGAATATAGATTTATCTAGAATTACTTAGGATGACCTTTTGGGTCATCACAAAATCCCGGGGAGTTAAACATTCGAGGACGAATGTTTCTAAGGGGGAAGGATGTTACATTTTTTTGTACGTTAAAGTCTTGTCGTAAGTTAATCGATGTAGACTCGGGAATGAGATTATCTTTGAGGTTATGAGAATTTATTCTATTAATAACAGGAGATAAGTAAGTCTCGTGAAGGTTAGAGGGTAAACGAATCAAATAAAATGAGTGTCGTTGAAGGTTGTCAATTGGGAATAAAATACGGTCCGTGCTATAATACCCTGTATTTATGGACTAGTGTCATACATGGTACCACATGACCATAATAGTAAGATTTATAAAGTATCTTAAAAGTGAGTAGTATTTTAAGTAATTTGAGATAATTCTTAGTTATGTGGATAACTGGGAAATTAGTAATTTTTGTGGGAGATTAACTAAGTAACTAAAATACTTGGATAGGCTTGATAAGCCTCCTATGGCAGCCAATGAGGACTTGATCAAAGCCTAAATAATGACTCTTAACTCATGTAACAAGGTGACACATTTAGAGAACTTTAGTGGCCAAGCCATCACCTAAGTGGGACCCACACCCACTAAGATAAAGATCTCTCTAATTCACAAATAGAGATGCTTATATCTAATCTACAATGTAACGGATCTTCTTCAGCAAAATCATACAAGATTATGCAATGGCAGCATGAGATGGAATTTCAAGAGAACATGGTACAATCTTTCTCAAGAATATCATACGGATTTTTTTCCACTTCGATTCGTCGCTACGTGTTTTTCGCAAAAGACGTGGGTTAGAGGGATTGTTAAGAGAATCGGCTCAGGTATCTTAAGGATATCCCTTCTTTCTTTTCGCATGATTATTACGATACAAATGAAACGAGCAAACACACAACTTTCATAAATGACTCTATTCATAGAAGTATTAGGGATGCCTTTGTTCTTTATTCCCCGTGTGACTTATTATTATATCTTCTATTCATGGGTCTCAGAAACATACATAGTTGATAAAGTTTATCCGAAAGTCATATTGATCTTATGACATTCTAAGAAATCTTATTAACCTACTTATTATGCATTTCATTCATTTATACATGTACACTGACTCATGACCAGATGGCGTTATATACGCGTATATTATATGTATATGGGATATGAAAAAAGGTTACGACGTTATATACACACCACCACCTGATCAGTTGGTATACGTTGATGTCGCCACAGTGACCGAGATGATATGATGGGATGCCCTCATAGGCTTGATGATGTTATGTACACCAATAAATATGCATGATACGACATTTATATGCACGTGCATGACATTATAAATGTTTCAGGATTCACAAAATTATTTAAACTTACAGGTGAAATTCTTTATTGTATGTTTAATTTATGTCTTTTATGTACTGATTTTTATGCCTTACATACTCAGTACATTATTCGTATTAATGCCTCTATTTCCCGGGGCATGCGTTTCATGCCCGCAGGTGCAGTTAGACAGGATGACGGTCCCCCTTCGTAGGATTCTTTATCAGCGAGAGCTGGGGTGCTCCATTTGATCCAAAGATGCTTTGAGTTTTGGTATAATGTGTTTGTATATATTATGGGTATGACGGGGCCCAGTCCCATCCTTGTTGATAAGTTGGTATTTTACCAACTTATCTCCTCTTAATACTTAATCTTTTGTATAATTTTATCGAGAAACTAAGGCCTTTATTGATGGTTATTGGCATATTTCAGGTGTCAAGTGATTTAGAGGTGATGGTGAAGAAATCATGTGAAATCAAGTCAAAATGTGTTGAAATTGTGAAAAATGACTGCTTCCAGTTTTTTACCCTATGCGATATCGGAGGGAAGAATGCGATCGCATAAGTCTAAAGCAGAGGAAGTTGTGCGAACGCAGTTGGTATTATGCGAACGCAGAGAACTAAAAGTGATCAGCGTTCGGTCAAATGCCCTATGCAAACACATGGCACACTGTGCGATCGCATACCTAAAGGGAAATTATTCAATGTGATCGCCAACCTTCAGACGCGAACGCACAATACAAAATCTGGGCAGTTTTGGAATTTCACGTCGTCTTCCCCCAAGAAATTTAATACACAACCTAGCAGATATTTTTTGAATCTTTGGAAATCTTTTGGCTTATTTTCAATAGATACATTAGAAGAGAACAAGTTCTTGAAGTTAGGGTTTGCAAACACACTTGGGTTTTGAAGATTTCAAGCTTGTGGTTAAGGATTTCTTACCCATTTATGTTTGTTTCTTAATTTCCTTGCTTTATATTGAATATTTAAGTGTGTAGTATTTTTTTCCAACACTAAATCTTGTTTATGGAAACATTCATGTTTAAAGTGTGGATTAAATACCTTGTTGTGCTTATGTATTGAATGATTTTCATTTATTTATGAAGTGAGTTGTTGTTTCTTTAATTATTCTTGTTCTTTAACGTTTCCAAAGGATTATCTAACCCTAGGACTCGCTCATTAACTCCGAATTAATTTTGGGAAAGATAATTTGGGTTGGGAAAGATTAATTAACAAGAACTTGAGGTTTTAACCCTCATTTTATAGATTCTACCCAGGAAAAGGATTAAATTACTTGTAGCCATATTCGGGTGTGATTAATCTCTTAATTGGGTTAGGAATAATTCAATTAGGAAGTCTTGTTAGTATTCGGAAGAAGCTAATTAATAATTATTATCCATGGCTAATTAACATAAACTCGCTCATATTTGTAAAATCGTGAACTACATTGGATCGTTACTTGAGTGTAATTCCCGATGCATTCATACTTGTAGCCATTGATCATTTTACTTGCTTTCTAGGTTAGTTTAAATTTTTGCATTTAGATATAAATATTTTCTAAACCAAATTCTAAGTGTTTGGTATTGCACGATAAGTGATAATTTTCTTACATTCCTAAACGCTTATATATTTTTCTTTGTGGGATTCGACCCTAACCTAGTTGGATTACTATATTTGACATCGATCACTTACACTATTTTATGGTGTAATTTGAGCGTATCAAATTTTGGCGCCGTTGCCGGGGAACAATTTGGCGTAATTTAGGTTGTTTGAGAAGTAAGCATAAGTGCTTTGGTCCAAACTTGTGAATATTTGCGTAATTATTTTTTTATCTTGGTCTATTTTTCTTGTTTGTTCCTTGTTTATTTTCTTAATTTTTGATAGAAAAAATATTATGGCATCATATAATGAGAATTGGTCGAATAGTAGTTGTTCATACTTTGATGACCCTTGTCCTTATTGTGGAGGACCACACTCGTGGAAAAATTATTTAAATTCTCTCGGGGGTGGATTGTACGCACAATCTCAAACCCATGAGTGGAGTATTTGTGATAGGTGTGGTTGCCAAAATGATCATTGGTATGATTGTGATTATATGTATGTCCCTTCCCCAAGCCCCCACTATGATGATTCTACTTTTTGTGATGAATATTTTAGGGATGAGGAAGTGGAAGAAATTGAGCATGGCCGAAGTGGAGAGTTCAAACTCATGTTGGAGTGTTTGCTTGAAGAAGGAAACAAAGAGCAAAATGCCTTGGAGGAGCTTTTGGAGAATAGCCTCCAAAATGAATTGACACTTGAAAGGTTGCACTCACAAATGGATGAAATGACTGAAGCCTTAAGGGTTCAAAAAGTCTCGGAAGTGAGTGATAGCCAAGAACCTTCCTTGGAGGTTGAAGTTGAAAATCCTTCCTTGGCACTTGATCAAAACCAAGAAGAACTGTCAAATGCTCAAAATGAGAGTATGATGCTCATGTTGGAGGCCATTCTTGAAAATGAGGAAAAGCACAACTTCGCACTAGAGAACTTGAAACATGATGTGACTCAAAATGATAAACATATTCGCACTTTGGAAGATCAAATGAAATCACTAATGAAGGCTCATTATGCCTCCCAATTTGAAAGTGTGGAAGGAAGCCAAGAAGAGTCCAATTCCGAGGAAGAAAGTGAGCTTTACTTTGAGGAATCAAGATTTGAACATACGCCAACGGACTCCATGAGTATTATTGATGCCAAGAAAAATGTGGAATTAGAGTCAACCGGTGTAAGTGAATATTTGGTTGAAATTGACTCTAATCCGGGGGAAAAAGAGGATGTCAATATCCGAGAAAAATTGCAAGTTGTAGGTTTGAAGTCACATCCAAGCATTTTTCAACATTGGAATTGTGTGGTGAGATGGGATTTGAACTACACGAATCAATGAAGTATTGCGAGGTGGAAATACTAAGGCCATACATTCTACAATTTGAGGGAACAAGAAAGCAAAATGACATTCCTCACATGAAAGCCAAGAAGTGAAAAATGAATAAATTAATGCTTGGATCGATCACCAACTTACCACCCCCCATCGTTCGTGGTCACAAGCTTGATTCCAAGCTAGGTTCCCAATTCATATCGTCCAAGTGGCGAGAAAAGTGGTAAAGTTGACTTGCGCCGTGATACGACGTTAAATGCGGCACTTGGTGGGAGGCAACCCATCATTTTTAAAATTTTTGGTCATTTTTGAAATTTTCTTTTTTAGAAAAGCTTATTATATTGTTTCTAACCAATCTGCCAAGTTTTAAAATTTTTGGAGTTGATTTGAGCAGGTCGAGGTAACCGGGCAGCCAAAAACCAGTAGCTGGTGCAAAATTGCAGAGCAACACACTGTTGCACTGTGCGATCGCCACATAAGAAATGCTATCGCATAATATTTACGACCAGTTACACTATGTGATCGCATAGCTGGACAAGCCATCACGAATTTCAGAGACTTTTTGCACTATGTGATCGCAACTGCCAATCCGCGATCGCATTTCTCTAGGTAAGTAAATTAAAATTGAACACGGGAAACGACCCTCACCCATTTTCCTGCCCAAAACAAATTCTCTCACCCCTTGGCCCTCAAAAATCATCAAAATGGTTTCTCTCTTCAATTTCACACAACTATCGAGTTCAATCTCAAAGGTATGTACTTCATCACTCTAATCCTCCTTTAAAATTCAATTTTGTGTGATATTAGTGTAAATAAACACCCATTTTTCTTTATTCTTCATCTCCACTGTTTAAGATTGATAATTTGGAGTTTTTGTTTTGAATATTGAGTTTGAATGTGTGCATGCTTGCTGGGTAAGGTTGGTTGAGTGAATTCTTGTTTCTTGAAGAAAATTTGGGGTTGAATCTGTGCTTAAATTATCTAAAAACACGTGTACAAATCTGATGCCCCTTATGTGTTTGGGGAAATTCCCATGAGAAAACATAACTGGGCAAAAAAGGAACCTCCGCGATCGTGAGGCCCTGCGCGCGATCGCACTGTTTTAAAATCTGCAGTGTGGAAATTTTTCCTTATGCGATCGCACAGTGCTGTCAATGTGAACACAAAATTTTCCCTATGTGATCGCCGTGGTCTGAGCGCGATCGCACTGCCTTAAAAATCTGGCAGTAAAATAGTAGCTCCGCAAATTTTTGTGTTGTTACTTCGCGGCTCTTTTCTTTGGCGTAGATACATCATAATACAGTGTATAAAGTACCCGTTCATGCATTTAACATGTGGTCTCCATTTGTAGGTACTTTGTGTATGAAATGGCCTAGGAAAATGTTGAAAATGTGCAAGAGTATGCTCCCCCAGCTATGGAAGAAGAATATTTTGATGCGACTAGATTCACGGCGGCTGAGTGTGAAAGGAATTATGACAAACTCACGTCAAAGAGAATTATCAAATAAAGAGGCATCCATTTAGACAACCTTGATGCCAAGATGTCGGATTTTTTCCGGAGTCTGACTGACAGTGGATGGATGTGATTTGCTCCTGAACTAATCAGAGCGAACTACACAATAGTTCGTGAGTTTTATGCCAACGCTGTGAATACGAATTTCCAACGGGAGGTATTCACCTTTGATAGGGGCAAGCGGATCGACTTTGGCCCCGAGGTAATAAATTCACACTACGGGCTTCCCAATGCTGACAATGAGATATACTGAGCCAGAGGAAGAGAGATAGGAACACAATGGTTGGTGGAGAAACTTCATGATGGGGTGCCACCAACTTGGGAAAGAATACACAAAGGGGTTGATTCTCATGAGTTCACTACGGAAGCCAAGATTTGTCTATCCATTATCTGTGCTATGATTGTGCCATCTAGACATCAGACTGAGGTGACGTCTGCGAAGGCATTATTGATTGCTGCTATTATGGATGGCTTTCCAGTAAACGTGGGCCAATACATTGTGAGTGAAATTGAGGAAGCATGTAACGGAAGTTCTACAAGCCTATTCTTCCTCTCATTGATCACTCAGTTGTGTTATGATGCTGAGGTGCTACCAAACCCGACAGATGTTGAGAACGACCCTGGCGTAGCAATCTATCCATTGCTTCGAAAAGGGCCAACTAGCGCGAAGAAGAAGAGACGGATTGATGTGTTATCTCCTTCATTTGGGTAGTTTGATGAGACTGCTGAGGGATCCGGTGGTGCCTCCACAGCTGCAGCAGGGTCACATGACCCTATGACTCCACTTCCTTATGGGCCCCCCACTATGCGCCACATTTCCCATCAGATCTATGGCGTAGATGCTCACATTCGACAGCTTGCCGCGGTCCTTCCCTCTGGTCCATCTGGTGAGGGAACTTCGACTGGGTCTGGTAAGAAGCCACCGACTTTGGATAATGTAGTGCTGGAGCAAAAAGCAATCAAGAATAGATTAGAAGACATGAGCCGGAGGCAAGGAAAGATTGAACGGCGACAAATGAAATTCAAGGAGCATGAAAAGAAGAAAAGCAAGTTTCTGTCGAGGATGATGCACAAGCTAAGTTCACTCTGTGGCTCACAGGATTCTGAGGATGATGATGAGGAGGATTTGGAGCTCAGATTTCCCACCACCTCCAGCTCCGAGTGATGTAGTTTCAGGGAGCACCTCCTTCATTTTACCTTGTTTTGATTAGTTGCATTAGGGACAATGCAACACTTTAGGTTGGGGGTGGCTCATATTTGATCTATGTTTGTAGAGCATTACGTGGAGCATGAATTTTTTTTTTTTTTGTGAACTTGTGTGGATTGATTGACATGTTTTAGTTTATTTGTAATATTTTGTTAAATTAACATTTTTTCTTGTTGGTTTCTAGTTTTCTTGTTTTTATTTGTGTTTATTTTTGTTTATATAGTAGTATTAATGAAACTCCTTGGTTTTTCTTTCTACCACGGTTCTTTTCCAAGGAATTTATTTGTGTTGAACCGGGTAACTTTTTCCTATGATGGATGGCGTGACAACTTTCTTAAGGGATTAGTCTTGTTTAGTTTTTCTCTTGTTAGAAAGTAAATATATTTTTAGTTAGTTTAGTAGCTAGTTGTGAATAAATTAGTTTTTGGGGTGTAATCTTGCGTCCATAAGCCAACGTGTGACTTGTTTGGTACCAATTTCATTTAAACTTTGGCATATGAAGTTTTTTATCCTTAAAATAAAAAAAAATATGATAAAAATGATTGATTAAAGTAATGTTCCTTATTGTGATTTTTAGATTCTAATTTTGGCTCTTTGATTCACTAAATAGCTTCCTAGGCTACATGTGACTTCCTTGAGATTCATTGGTTTCAATTAGATTTTGGATTTGTATTCCACTTGAGTTTTCATGTGCCAAGTGTGGTGAGATTTAATTGTAAGGTTCTTTTGCATCATTTGTAGTCTAGAACTTGCCCGGAATGTACTTCAAGGCGAAATCCTAGACTAACTTGGTTTGAAAAATGATATTATGCCTTCCTTGAAACATTATTGTGCCTAAATTTCCTACCCGTGCATATTCTCCCTAGTCAACCCTTTTGAGCCTTTTTAACTTTTTCTTTGGCAACCATGTTACAAGCTATCATCTTAGTGATGTTCTTATGGAACCATACCTCCCTAAGTAATTCAAAGTATGAATATAGGCTAAAAGCCTAAGTTTGGGGGTGGAGGTTGAAAAAGTTGTGATATGGAGACTTCTCAAAAAGTGAAAAGTGTTATAAAAATAAAATGAAATGAAAAAAAAAAGTATGAATAAATGGAAGACTGGGTGATATAAAAAAAAGAGAAGAAAGGGTGAAAAAATTCTTGAAGGAAGTGAACTTTGATTGTTGAAAAAGTGTAGTGCTTAGGGAAGTTTTGAGTCACTCTTACCAAATTGTGACCTACCTCAACCAAAAGCCTAATCTACAACCATTTAAGTCCTAATTGATTTTGAACCAAGCATGTCTACATTAGTGGAGAAATACATGAAGGCAAGCATATGGTACTACTTGTGTGCATTTGAATTTCTTTGTGTGAGAGAGAGTTGAGTCTTTCCATTTGACATCCCATTTATGTTTGAATTTTAATTTATGAGTTTGGGATTCTCTATTAAAGTGTGAGGGCGCATGAGATTCGAGTTGTGAATTGAATCTCATTTTCAAGTGGGAGGAATGAGCGAGGGAAGACAAATGTGATAGAGAGGCAAATTTTGAATCTTTAGTGTCATGACTTGGTTGCTACTTTGATTAATATGGTGTTTGAGCTTTTGAATTGAAATAAAATGTGTACAAAGTGGTGATTCATATGCCTTAGATTAATTGTTGATACCAGCCAAAGTCATTAGATTGTGCTTGAATTGATCCTTTTTGACTTGAAATCATATTTGGTTTTCCATTGACCTTAAGTGATGATTTTATTGAAGGATGTTCTTAGTTTTTAAATTGCTTGAGGACAAGCAATAATTTAAGTTTGGGAATTTGATAAGTTGATATTTTACAAACTTATCTCCTCTTAATACTTAATCTTTTGTATAATTTATTGAGAATCTAAGGCCTTTATTGATGGTTATTGGCATATTTCAGGTGTCAAGTGATTTAGAGGTGATGGTGAAGAAATCGTGTGAAATCAAGTCAAAATGTGTTGAAATTGTGAAAAATGACTGCTACCAGTTTTTTACCCTATGCGATAGCGGAGGGAAGAATGCAATCGCATAAGTCTAAAGCAGAGGAAGTTGTGCGAACGCAGTTGGTATTATGCGAATGCAGAGAATTAAAAGTGGTCAGCGTTCGGTCAAATGCCCTATGCAAACGCAGGACAGACTGTGCGATCGCATACCTAAAGGGAAATTATTCAATGCGATCGGCAGCCTTCAGACGCGAACACACAGTACAAAATCAGGGCAGTTCTGGGCAGTTTTGGAATTTCACACCGTCATCCCCCAAGCTATTTAATACACAACCTAGCAGATATTTTGTGAATCTTTGGCAATCTTTTGGCTTATTTTCAGTAGATACATTAGAAGAGAACAAGTTCTTGAAGCCAGGGTTTGCAAACACACTTGGGTTTTGAAGATTTCAAGCTTGTGGTTAAGGATTTCTTACCCATTTATGTTTGTTTCTTAATTTCCTTGCTTTGTATTGAATATATAAGTGTGTAGTATTTATTTCCAACACTAAATCTTGTTTATGGAAATATTCATGTTTAAAGTGTGGATTAAATACCTTGTTGTGCTGATGTATTGAATGATTTTCATTTATTTATTAAGTGAGTTGTTGTTTCTTTAATTATTCTTGTTCTTTAACGTTTCCAAAGGGATTAGCTAACCCTAGGAATCGCCCATTAACTCCGAATTAATTTTGGAAAAGATAATTTGGGGTTGAAAAAGATTAATTAACAAGAACTTGAGGTTTTAACCCTCATTTTATAGATTCTACCTAGGATAGGATTGAACTACTTGTAGCCATATTCGGGTGTGCTTAATGTCTTAATTGGGTTAGGAATAATTTAATTAGGAAATCTTGTTAGTCTTCGGAAGAAGCTAATTAAGAATTATTATTCGTGGCTAATTAACATAAACTCGCTCATATTTGTAAAATCGTGAAATACATTGGATCGTTACTTGAGTGTAATTCCCGATGCATTCATACTTGTAGCCATTGATCATTTTACTTGCTTTCTAGGTTAGTTTACATTTTTGCATTTAGATATAAATATTTTCTAAACCAAATTCTAAGTGTTTGGAATTTCACGATAAATGATAATTTTCTTGCATTCCTAATCGCCTATATATTAATCTCTATGGGATTCAACCCCAACCTAGTTGAGTTACTATTTTTGACATCAATCGCTTACACTATTTTAAGGTGTAATTTGAGCGTATCACTTGTACAGTTATACATTCTATTAAAGGTTTTGTGATGACCCAAAAGGTCATCCTATGTTAATTCAGCTAAATCTGTGTTCCGAGGCCCTGAAAGCCTCCGTTAATCTCACCTTGATATAAGCTTTTATGTGAAAACTTGTTGAAAAATAGAAATTATAGTAATTAATTGAATACGGTTGACTTGGGTCAATATTTTTGGTAAACGGACCCGGACCCGTAATTCGATGGTCCCGGAGGGTCCGTAGGAAAATATGGGACTTGGACGCGTGCTCGAAATCGAATTCCGAGGTCCCAAGCCCGAGAAAAGAATTTTTAAAGAAAATTATTCTCCGAAAATAATAAAGATTTTTGAAAATTGATAATTAATGTGAAAACTGTGCTATCGGGCTCCTATTATGGTTCTGGAGCCCGTAACAGGTTTAATATATGTTATGTGAATTATCTGTAAAATTTGGTGTAAAACGGACTTGAAATGACGTGTTTCGGATCAAAATCGGAATAATTGAACCTTATGAAGTTTTAAGAAAAGTCTATGAGTTTTGAGGTTTAATTCATTGATTTTGATGATATTTTGGTGATTTAAATGCTTGAATAAGTCCGTAATATGATTTGGGAATCGTGTGTGTTTTTGGATTTGAGCCCCGAGGGCTCGGGTGTGTTTCGGGTAGTGAACGGGGTGTGAAAAGTGGGAAAAATCTGGTGTAATCCTCAATTTCTGGTGTCTGATGTTTCATTCACTGCGATCGCTGTCATGGGTTCGCGATCGAATAGGCTTAGGTGAGGGGGTAGCCGGGTTGCACTATGCGATCGCATTTCATCCTCCGTGATCGCATAGTGTATCAGTGTAGTCGGGTGGGGGTTGGGTAGCATCTCTCTGCGATCGCATAGTTTCGTCCGCGATCGCAGACGTCTGGCCAGGTCTCTTCCGTGATCGCACCCCTTTGTTCTGTTATCTCATAATAGGGAAAACTTCAAGCTCTGCGATCGCAGCCCCTCTTCCGCGATCGCAGAGAACAAAATAACCCAGTTATTTTAAAAGCCCGAAAACAGAAACATTACGGGATTTCTTCCATATTTCACCACTCTTCTTCTTCCCCACTTCCCCTTGGGAGATTTTGAAGAGTATTGGTATGTATACTTAACTCCATTTCCTTCCATTTTCTTCAACTAACACTAGAATCTAGGCCTAAAATCCTAAAATCAAAGTAGAAATTAGGGGTTTTGGGTAGAGTTAGGGTTTATGGGATTTTGGGTAATTCAACCTCAATTTGGGGTTGAATTTCAAAACAAATCATATATTTGAACTCGTGGGGGAATGGGTAATCGGATTTGGTCCGAGCCTCGTGTTTCGACCAAGCGGGCCCAGGGTCGAATTTTGATATTTTTGGAAGAATGTTAGGAATTGTATATTTAGGCTATGAGATTGTATTATTGAGTCATTATTGATGTTATTAAGTTAATTATGACTAGATATCGTTGTTTCGGAGTTGAATTCAGAAGGAAAGGCGGTGTTAGAGGCTTGAATTGTTATTCTTGGACCCGAGGTAAGTGTCTTGCCTAACTTTGGTGAGGGAATAGGTATTGTGTGCTATGTGTTATGTGTTTATCATGTTCAATGCATAGGTGAGGTGACGATTACCTATGCATTGTGTGTCAAGCGTGCTCGTAAGTCTATTTTGATGAAATTCTTGTTATTACTTCCATATTCATTGTATTATGAAATTGTTTCTACTTGGAAGTTGATTGTTTGTTGAAAATCCTTGTTGATAAACTTGTGATATGATGGTTCGATTGAGGACCCAATTTGTTAAGAGATATAATTGAAAGGATTGGTTATAGCTGAGACCCTTGCCGGGCAATTGTTATGACATTGACTGATATTTTCCCCTTGCTGGGTGATTATGATGTGTATTTCCACTATGCTACATTCCTTGCCATTTGATATTTGTCATTGTTTTGGTGAGGAAGAGTGTAAAGCACGAAGGTTGATGATGTGCCATGATTTACATTGATTACATCATAAAATGCATAGTGAGGAAGAGAGTAAAAGCATGAAGGTTGATGTTGTGCCATGATTCACATTGATTAAAAGCACGAAGGTTGATGTCGTGCCATGATTTATATTGCCTCACATTTACATTGCATTGTGAGGAAGATATTAAAAGCACGAAGGTTGATGTCGTGCCATGATTTATATTACCTCACATTATACATTGCATTGTGAGGAAGAGAGTAAAAGCACGAAGGGTGATGACGTGTCATGATTTATATTATCTTATATCATACTTCGCATTGCGAGGAAGAGAGTAAAAGTACGAAGGGTGATGTCGTGACATTAAATACATTGCTCGCATTTATACTTGTTACGTTAGCATTCTTGTTAATTTGCTCTCTTGCTTTCTCCTATGTGTTAATTAATCGTTCTTATCTCTCACTTGTTACCCCCATTAACTGCTCCTGTATCCCATGCTTATCTGGTTATTTATGCGTTTGTCTGTGCTATATCTTGTAGAACTGTACAGGTAGATTATCGTTGTCAAGTCTAGCCTCGTCACTACTTCGGCCGAGGTTAGGCTCGGCACTTACTCAGTACATGGGGTCGGTTGTACTGATGCTACACCTGCACTTCTTTATGTTGTGCAGATCCCGCAGCCGGACCCAATGGACACCGTTAGAGGGAGTATCCTTCAGTCCACACCGGAGATTCCGAGGTAGACCCGCAGACGTTCGTGGGCCTTGGCGTCTCCTCTATCCCTATTTTTCCTATCCTGTCTTGTTTATCTCCTAGTTTATGTGACAATTCATGTATTATTTTCTTCAGACTTTGTATTTAGCACTCTTATAGACAGTCCGTGAGTTAGTGACTCCAGGTTCTGGGATTGTTGCAACGGATCGTATTCTGTTATTATCACTTAATCTCGAAATCTATCTACTTTTGTTGTTAAAAATTATAAATTATTTCTAGTTATTTCTGTTAATTCTGTATTAAGATGATAGTGTAATTTTACACGTTGGCTTGTCTAGCGGGTTCAACGTTGGACGCAGTCACGGCCTGAAGGTGGGATTTCGGGTCGTGACGTGTTTGTAGATAGTTATGTATAGTTGGATAGTATGTGGCATTGTCAGGTTCCGGTCTTGGATATGTAGTTGTTTATAGTAGCCTTGCCGGCTCGCCCTACCATATTCCGCATGTATATGTATATATTTATTTTGGACTTGTTTTCCTCACGTATGTTATTAACGTAATTCAGCAGTTTATTGAGAGATGATATTCATTACCTACCCTTAATTCATGTTTACATCGTAGACGCATGTTTATAGGTGTTCGACATGTAGGACTCAAGCACTCGTCATGGCCCATCGTTTTGGGCCATGACAGGATAAATTATCAATATTGATAAAATTTAGATTTACACCATGATGTGTGCAATTATCAATAAAATTCAAGTTTATATGATATGGGTTTATATATCAATAAACTTCTACTTTATTGTGGCATTTTTTAATATATGCAGTACAAACTAGAGGATAAAGTGGATAGCTTTTCACATACATATTACCCCGCTATAAGTTGTAGTAATAGGAGATATTAAATTTTTCCTTTATGTATAATCTCAATATAACCAACCGTTTTTTCAAATATTTTAGAAACTAAATAAGTTCCGTTGAGACTTACTACGACATAATATCTTAGTGATAATCAATTTTATTTCTCCAAAATTGTATAACTGCCTCTTCCAGAATTTTTAATTAATTTTGTACTGCCACATATTCATTAACATCCATATGGTGAATATCTCTTTCAGGGAGAATGTTATCTCATTATGATCATCGTCAAAATCATTATAGGCAAGATATATTATTTCCATTACTTTGTCCTGTAATAATAATATTGCCATAATATTTTGGGCATAATCACAATAGGTATCTTATCAATGACCATTCATGCCATAATAATGAAATTATTTTCTTATTTCATCTCAAACCTCCTCTTAGAGGTGAGTGTGGTATATTCACTACCACTAGCACACTCATAATCTTCCAAGAATGAATATGTATTCATAAATCTGATGTTGTCACATTCACTTCATGAATGAACCATAGTCATCTGTATGTGCTTTACAAAATCTCATGTGAAATCGATGACAAACATTAATTTCACAAAGTGATGACTTATTTTGAGAATCCTTATTATTCTCATTACCACAATGAAGACGATTATAATTTCGTCTATTGTCACGTCCATACCCATTGATACCTTCACGGTAATAATTCTATCTTCTTTCAAACTTATCACATATTGTTATCACATTCTCTTAAGGGAATGAAAATGAAGCAAATTCATGGGACATGTTTTCACTTCTTGTGCTCATAATCGTACATGAATTTGATTATGACAAGACGTAGCAATTTTACCATTTCAGGTGTTATAATTTCTTACAAATCTATTAGAATTATGATCAAAGTTTATTGTCTTTGCTGGTCTTTAAAATCAAATTATAGAATTTCAAGAATTTAAAAGCGAAAAATAGGTAAAAATATTTACCTTCAATCAAGAATTTATTACTGAAGGAAGTTCAAGTATCAATTGACAATCATTATGCTCAATATTATGTAAAAGTTGAGCACCATACGCATATCCCAAAGCCTGGTGACCAATGCAGATGCCTCTACTAAATTGGTTAGAGTCTCATGTTGATAACATGTTATGAAACAATAAAAAAGAATAAGAGTATTACATAGAAAAGTAGAGAGAGAGTTCTTATTGATTTTGTGATGAATTACAATGGAATAAAATCCTTCTATTTATAAGAAAAATATGATTTAGTCACCAAATAACAAACCTTAAAATCTCTCAAAAATAGACCTTCATCATAAATAAAATATTATTTATAACCTTGAGAATATTAAGGTACATCTCTAATACCTTTACGTGATTTATCATCTAACTATGTCGTCCTTAATCAACACACACCAATACAGCTTTTCTTAATCTTTAATTCATGCACAGACTTTCTTAATTAGTCATTTATTTATTTGCAATTCTCATCATTGCAATGGCAGTAAGTTTTTACGTCAGCTTCCTTCAATCAGATCCACCGCTTGGACACCTCTTATTCTATTCGAAAAATAATATACAGATGACGATAAGTAAACGTTACATTCTACTAATTACATCATACTCTATTCTGTTCTTTACTGCTTAATTACATAATTGGTTGTACTTGTACTCCATATAACACGTGTAGCTATAACTGATTTTTGAAAGCCAAAAGAAAAGTCAAAATTATATACTCTGCTTTGGGCGAGGTTTCCGGTCTTAAGAATGGCCTCTAACTCCAAACTCTGCCACCTCTCTTCATAATTTAGTCTGCCAATACAAACTTCTCTCTCTCTCTCTCTCTTCATTCCTTCCTCCATTTTCCCTCAGAAAAAAATGCAGTCTTCTAAATTACCAAACAACAAAACCCAATATTGCTCCAATGGGGTCAAAAAAATAATCTTGATCACCTCATTTGTTTGTATAATTTACCTTTGCTTTTTCAACTTTAATGGCCCTAACACCAAAATACTCCACACCTCAGTTTCGCTTCAAAATGATTCAACATTATTATCAGATACAAATCTTGAACATATTGTATTTGGAATTGCATCTAACGAGAAAGCATGGTCTACTAGGAAAGAATTAGTTAAAATGTGGTGGAAGGCAGGTTCAAAAATGAGGGGTTGTGTTTTTCTTGAAAAAATGCCATTTAATTACACAAATAATACTACAGAAAATGATTCTTTACCTCCGATTTGCATTTCTGGGGACACATCAAGATTTAAATATACGTTTAGAGGGGGAACCCCATCAGCAATTCGTGTTGCACGAGTTGTTACTGAGACGGTGGCATTAAATCATTCAAATGTGAGGTGGTATGTTTTTGGGGATGATGACACTGTTTTTTTCCCAGACAATTTGGTGAAAACACTTTCTAAATATGACCATGGTTTTTGGTACTACATAGGATCAAATTCTGAACATTTTTTAATGAACAAAGCTTTTTCCTATGAAATGGCTTTTGGTGGAGCTGGCATTGCTATAAGCTATCCTTTGGCTAAAGTTCTTGGTAAAGTCTTCGATGCATGCATAGAAAGGTACCCCCACCTTTTTGGGAGTGATGCTAGGATTTATTCTTGTTTGGCAGAGCTTGGTGTTGGCTTAACACATGAGCCCGGTTTTCATCAGGTATTCCCTCTGTCCTAATTTACGTGACATTTCTTTTATTTATCGTATTTAGTAACAATTAACGCTTAATGTAATGACTTATAGCTATATATATTTCTATAGTTTATTTTGGATTAAAAGTGTTTCTTTCATTTATTTCATCTTCATGTCCGGTCAAACGATATCCCATAAAATTGGGACGGTGGGAGTAACATTTGTAGTGGGGGCTAAACTCATAGAAGCTAATATTGTGTAAATATATTTGACAATATAAACATATTTTATACTATTTTGTAGAAAACTTGTGATATCTATACCAAGTTAACAATTGGAGTAAATACCTCGAATAAAGAGTTTAAAGTTGAATAATTCCCAAATTTAGAAATGTGTCATTTATTCTGGAATAGACTAAAAAGGAAAGTACCTCATCTAATTTGAAACGGATTGAGTAATATTTACCAGGTTACCAATTGGAGTAATACTTATTATATAATTATGCTATAGGGGTCGTTTGGTTGTAATACGATTTATACCAATATAAGTTATGCCGATATAAGTTATATTGGTATAAGTTATGCTGAGATTAATTATGCTGGGATTGTTGTATATTCATTTTTTGGTATGTTGTATTAAGAATGACAATTGCATAATTTCTAAGAAGAAGGTATAAGTTATACCGGTGTTAATTACCCCACCTTCTGTAAGGTATAAGTTATCCCAGTGTTAAAATTAACACCAGGATAACTTATACCTGGTTTGCTAACCAAACATGGTATTAAGGTGGTATTAAAATTTTATTTCACCCTTATACCTTCTTATACCTCATACCAAACGACCCCTAGGTGATTTGATTGTGTGAATATTTTCCATGAGCTTAGGCGCTTAATTTTATATGATGTTTAAAATTTAAGCGGTTATAACATGGCATTTACTCTATGTCTATGTTAACATGTTATATCTGTTATAAATAGTTACCTGCTACTACAGGTCTTCACCTGATTGAATAAACAAAAATTATACTCTGCCGGTATATATAAGTTAAATTCTTTTCACGCTGTCTCTCAAAAAATTGCCTATTGGCGATTGAAACTTCCTTTAAACTTGTTTTGCTTTGTTTTCTGGAATTTGGAATACCAGCTGGATGTAAGAGGAAATATGTTCGGAATGTTAGCAGCACATACCATTAGACCTTTGGTATCCCTCCATCATATGGAGATGAACGATGCCATATTCCCCAATATGACAAAAATGAAAGCTCTGGAGCATTTGTACGACGCTGCAAAGTTCGATCCGCACCGCATTTTGCAACAAACAGTATGCTATGATCGTTGGTTTACATGGACAGTGTCAGTTTCTTGGGGATATGCTGTTCAAGTTTTCGGCTACAATGTGTTTTTGCCGGATGCTCAGCGCATACAAGAGAGCTATTTTCCATGGCAAACGAGTGATTTGGCTAGACATTATGACCTTGATACAAGGCCATATGAACCTGATCCATGTAAAAGACAACTTGTTTATTTCTTAGACAATGTCTCCTCTGGAAGTGATGGAATCAAGACCATTTATAAGAAGAAGACCCCTGAGAATTGCACAATCAACATGGTTTCACCTAGAAAACTAGACGAAATCAGAGTGACTTCTCAAAAATTAGACCTTGACAAGAAACAGGTACTATTTCTCTCGAGCTTATTATCCTATATAAGTTGAGATTCTTAAATTAATTACTCTTTAAGTTTAATTTATGAAACATATGGTCTGATGACATATACAGTTGCTATCGCCAAGAAGACAGTGTTGTGATGTATTGCCTTCAACATCTCGTAATGTGATGGAAATAGGTATAAGAGAATGCAACGAAGACGAACTGATTTACATACACCCTTAGTGCTATATATTGCTGTAACATTTAGCAGAGATGCAACTGTCGATATTTACTACAAGGAAGGCAAGAAAATTTCAGAAACTTTTGTTGATGGGATGAACGATTTTTCACCACAGAAGATTTCGCCCCCACTACAATTTTGCCTTATACTCCTTTGCTTGTGAAATAGATTCAGGAAAGCAGCTTAGGAAATTTAACTAGGATCGGATTGTAGTTGAGGAAAATGTATTACAATTATAATTAGAAAGCTATGCACATGTTCAGACTTAATGTGTATTGAAGAAACTTGGGGAGTTAATCAAAGAAAAATCTTAAATTTGACTGTAACTTGTTCAACATTTTCTATTTCTTAATGTGGGTTCAGTTATTACATACAGTGGACATGCTTTTTTTTTTTTTTTTAATTTCTCACCCGGTATTCGGTACCCAAGACTAATCCGGATTTGCACCAGCAAGTCCCACATTGGGGTAAAGCACTCCCTAACAAATGCGACTCCATACTCAGGGGCTCGAACTCGAGACCTGTGATTAAGGATGAAGGAGTACTTACCACTCTACCACAACCTGATTGGTGGACATGCTTTTCTTCATTAGCTGTGTATCATGAAACAGCAATATGTGAGTGGTCAACTTGTTTGAGCTCTGACCCTTTGCAACTTACTGCAATTGTGCACTCTGGATTTTCTTATCAATTAATAACAATTTCCTACCACAATTGGCGTACAATAATGGCTGAAGTTATAGGGCGAAGCAGCTTTCTTTCTTTATGAACTTTAAATACTACACTACGTGTTAGGCTGATTGAGTCTTTCAGCATATATTTCATTCTATTTCTGGAAAAGAAATCTGCTAAACTGAGGATGTCGATACGAAAAAGGACTCCTAGAATCAATTGAATGGTAGCAAAACTTAGCCCATGAAAATATGAGAATGGAGAGGTTCATTGTTTAGTTTATGTTGACCCAACCGAGCAGTTCAAAGACCTGTGCAATTATTTAATCAGCTAATTTTGACCCTTTCATATTCATTTTTTATATATATAAAAGTAATGAATAATTGGTACATCTTTGCGTTTAAATTTTAAATTCGCCTTAATGTCTATTTCGAAAGGAGCCTTAGATCAACGGTAAAGTTATCTTTGTGTGACTTATAGATAGGGATGGTAAATGGTGCGGGCAAAATTTATCCAAACTTAATTTATTTTCACTCTACTAGTATTTAGACTTAAAAAGAAGAAGAAAATCGATTCAATCCTACTAAAATCTGAACTCACCAACTTGGTAAATATTAAACTTATCACAAAGATGGGAATATTTAATTGGAAATCACGATTCCAAACTGAAAGTGTAAGAGGGGGTGAATTGACTACTTTTAATTTTATTCCTTATAAGTTGACTAGTTTTGCAAATAGTCGACTAGTTATGATAACGAGATAATAAAGCAACAGAATATAAAAGCAGAAGTAAATTGCAGAAATTAAAGACGCCGGAATTTTATACTGGTTCGGATTCAATGTGAATCCTAGTCCAATCCCCTTTGGGTTGCAAGGGTGTTCTCTTTCAGTGAATGTAATTCTTGAGTACACAATAAGTGGTGTAGATTACACCGATGGCTCAATTTCAATGACACTCGTTTCTCTTTGATACAATGCCTCACCAATGGTTTTCACTCTTTCTTCTCCAACTTGTTACACAACAGATCTAGAGAAGCTACAATGTTTGTATGTAGTAGAACAAAGAGAGGGTAATTGGTTCGATCAAAGTATATTTTCTAAGATACAAGCACGGGTTTAAATACTTTGGAAAGGACTTGATTTCTGAAGAGATTTGCCAACCCAAGAGATTTGATCATTGGAAAGAAATTGATTCTTTCCAAGAATAAGGTTATTCGGCAACGGCTATGGCTGATGAGAGACGCTATGACTTCCTTTGATGTCGTCGGATATCTTCCTAGAGTCTTGGTCTTTCCAGATTTAGCCGCATGATTGATTTACTTCCAAATCTTCGATATTCTTGATTTATTGATTTCTTCAATCTAGCCTCAATCTATTCTGTCTTCTTCATTGATTCCATCAATCTTGGATGCAATCTTTGATCTTGTCTGATTTCTTCCTTCAATCTTGAGCACGTTTTAGGAGTGCCTACACATAGAGCAAATATATTATTTTCATCATAAAATCAGTTCTAACAAACTCCCCCTTTTTTATGATGACAAAATAATATATGTATAAACACCATTTTACTTTCCTGTATTTTACTTCCCCTCAGTAAGAGGCTCTGGTAGTCGACTGCTTCTGCAAGATCCATGACTTCATGACTCCCCCTCAGAAAGTGTTGTAGTCGACTTATTCTTCGTGACTCCCCCTCAAGATATGCCGAGGTGCTACCCTGTACTTTAGTCGACTTGTTCTGTATCGTACCTGTATTATTACATATATCCTTTCTCCCCCATTTTGACATCAGCAAAGAGGGAATACAAGCCAAAACATGATTTATAACAGAAAAATATTTGCAGAGTTATAGTTAGGCAAAAAAAAAAAAGAGCAATAGTATCATCCATCGACTGGGCACCCAGTCCAAAAACATCATAACAAAAAATGGCTTAAACCTCCACCACATTAACGGCGCAGAAAATATGTAAGAGTATTGCAAATCGCCTCCTTCATTTGATCAAAGCTGGCAGTGGCTGAAATACTCACTCCATCAAACCTTTCATGAATCTCCTTGAATGCCTTGATGGCATTTTCCCTTACCCTAAGAACTGCAACTCAAATTTTGGACACATCAGACCCTGTCTACTTAGAGATGGCATGAATGGCACCAATAGTGGACTGAGTGGTAGAGAGAAGATCCTTGATTTCAAATAGTTTAGTGGCAATGGCATGGAGTTTTTCAGAAATATCAAGATCACTCTTGCTAGGAAGAGAAGCAAAAGGTTTGGATTTCGAATCGGTCTGAGCAGACTTGACTTCACCCTCTTGTTTCTTAACCCATGAGCCTTTCATACACATATACCCCATACTCACAAATGCTCTGGAATTATAAGATTCTGAAACCAAGATAGAGGGATATTCAGAGATAGAAATACTGTGGGCTTCCAGAATGTGAGTAATGGCCATACCATAGGGTAGACTAGTGGAATCTTCAGCACTCTCAATCATAAAATTGATAACCTAAGAGGACAGCTTGATTTTGAGTATAGTCACAAGACAATAGACTAAAAAGGTTTCCCTTAGAGAAATGTGGAGAAGGAACCGAAACGAGGGAGTAAAGAAGTTGCAACAATATGGGCTAGAACACGGGTTTCGAAACTCACATCACTAGGACCTAACTGGTTAGGAAGGGAATCAGAAGAACACTCGACAATTCACTATTTAGATTGATCAAAAGAAATTTCAAAATCATCAGGCCAGAAGTTTTTGAAAAGCATAGGAAACCATAACACTAGCACTGAAAAATTGAATCAAACATCGCACAATCAAGAACAATACGCCTTCCTAGCACTAAGGCCTCCAACCTATCAGGCTTAATAGAGCGATGATTTGCATAGAACATTCTTACCAGGGGTTCATAGACTTTGGGCGGAGGAACAGAGAAGAACTTTGACCATTCTTGATAGATGAAGAGATCTTTTACCTTACAATTTAGGGCTTCCATGTCATCAAGGTTAACTACCTTCCCATGAGCAATAGGCTTGTCTTTCAAGGCGATAAAGAAATCCTTATTTAGAGAATCCAAGAAATTTAGGTCTGACTCTAGGGTACTAGATAGATCGATTTTGGATTTCTTTGGGGTGAAAGAAACAAGGGTTTCTTCCATAGGTCATTTACCTAAAACTTTTTCTCCTAAGGGGTGAGAATGGTCAGATAAGTCAGCCTGAGAAGAGGCAAAACCTTCAGAGTGGTTGGACCCTAGGTCTACTTGTTATGGAGGTTGAAAGGGGGGTTTAGCTCTGAAGCGAGTGCTTTTCCTAGTAGAAGTAGAAGGATTTTTAATATGTTTAGCCATTGAAGAGGATTTCTGTTTGAGAGGGTTTCTGAGAACGATTTCTAGACGAAGAGGATGATGGGGATTGAAAAGAGACTTCAACATTAAAAAGGGGGTTTTGATGGTTGAGTGCAGTAAAGGAAAGGGTGTCAGTTGAAAGACGCGATGATTTGGTTTCCTTCTTTGAACTCTGCAACTGATGTGAAAAGAGAGGAAAAGAGAGAGAAATCGGAGGTGCAATTAACGATTACAGAAAGAAATAAAACATTAGGCATACATCGACCAATTAATGACACATTGGTCCTAATATTTACGGCTAATGCAAATGATGCCAAGAAGTTCTCTAAATGAGCAAAATCTTTCTTCTAATAGGGGCTTAGTGAAAATATCAGTTAATTGATCATTTGTTCGAATAAACGATATTTCTATATTTCCTTTAAGAACATGGTCTCTAATGAAATGATGCTTGATATCTATATGCTTTGCTCTAGAATGATGTACAGGATTTTTTGAGAGACAAATAACACTAGAATTATCACAGAAAATTGGTATAGGTTTAAAGGATAGTTCATAGTCACCAAGTTTATGAGACATCCAAAGTAGTTGTGCACAACATTGTCCAATAGCAATGTATTCAGCCTCAGTTGTGGATAGTGCGACTGATCCTTGTTTATTACTATTCCAAGATCCCAAAGCTTTGCCAAGTAATTGGCATGTTCCACTAGTGATTTTTCTGTCTTCCTTGTCACCTACAAGATCAACATCTGAAAACCCTTCTAAATTATAAGTGTTAGAGTGGGGGTACCATAGTCCATAAGATGCAGTTCCAATAAGATATCGAATAATTCTTTTGACTGTCGTCAGATGGGATTCTTTTGGAGCTGACTGGAACCTGGCACATTACACACATTAAACATGATATCTGGTCGACTAGCAGTTAAGTAAAGAAGAGAGCCAATCATCCCTCGATACTTAGTTTCATCAACAGAATTTCCCTGTTCATCTTTATCAAGATTTGTTGAGGGACTCTAGGAGTGCTAATGGCTTGGGCATTTTCATACCAAACTTTTGAATTAGTTCCTTGGTGTACTTTGTTTGACATATGAATGTCCCTTCTTCAGATTGTTGAATTTGTAGTCCTAGAAAGAACGTTAATTCTCCAATCATACTCATTTCGAACTCGCTTTGCATAGGATCAGAAAATTCCTTGCATAGAAGAGGATTAGTACTACCAAAATTAATATCATCAACATAAACTTGAATAATGAGATTACCTTCAGATGATCTTTTGATGAACAGAGTAGTATCTAGTTTACCCGTTGTGAATCCATTATCAATGAGAAATGAGTTAAGTCATTTGTACCATGCTCATGGAGCTTGTTTTAAATCGTATAGTGTTTTGGTCAATTTATACACGTGATAGGGAAACTTTGAGTCTTAAAATCAAGGAGGTTGTTTCATATAAACTTCTTCTTCGATGAAGCCATTTAGAAACGCACTTTTAACGCCCATCTGGAACAGTCTGAATCTTTTGAAGGATGCATATGCAAGAAGAATTCTTATAGATTCTAGTCACGCTACTGGAGCGAAGGTTTCGTCATAGTCGACTCCTTCTTGTTGTGAGTATCCTTGAGCGACTAGTCTAGCTTTGTTTCTGATAACTTTTCCATCCTCATTCAGCTTGTTTCTGAAAACCCACTTTGTTCCTATAATAGGAGCGTTTGCTGGTTTGGATATCAGTTTTCGCACTTGATTTTTTTCAAATTGATCTAGTTCTCATTGCTTGCACCCAGCTTGAATCTTTCAGAGCTTCTTCTATTTTCTTCGGCTCAATCAGGGATATCAAATCTATGTTTTCTTTTTTCTTA
This sequence comes from Nicotiana undulata, assembly GCA_005239495.1. Taxonomy (NCBI): domain Eukaryota; kingdom Viridiplantae; phylum Streptophyta; class Magnoliopsida; order Solanales; family Solanaceae; genus Nicotiana; species Nicotiana undulata. The sequence goes on along the minus strand of ML275407.1, from coordinate 54,339 downwards.
ATAGCTTCTCTTGTTTTCATTCCTTCGTTTAGATCCCCTATGATGAATTTTTTAGGATACTCTGGATCACTTCTCTATTCATTTGGATGAACGGCAGGAGTGGTCGACTCTTTTGATATTTCTGGTTGACAATTGCTGATCTCACTAGTCGACTCTTCTATACTGAAAGGTTTACTAGTTGACTCTTGAGAAACGCTTGTCTCCTGAGTTTGTTGTATTTGCTCATCGTCACCTACAGTGAATGTTTTCTCGGCCTGAGTGTTATTCTCATAAAAAACAACATGTACTGATTCTTCTACGCACAAAGTGCGTTTATTATAAACTCTAAAGGATCTATTGTTCAATGAGTAACCTAGGAAAATACATTCATCACTTCTTAGATCAAATTTTCCAAGATTGTCCTTACCGTTGTTGTGAATAAAATACTTACTTCCAAAAGTAAGAAAATAACTTATGTTTGGTCATTTACCTTTCCACAGTTCATATGGAGTTTTCTTCAGGATTGGTCTTATGAGGCATCGATTTAGAATGTGACAAGCAGTACTTACTCCTTCTGCTCAAAAGTGATTTGGCAGTGAATGTTCTAGTAGCATGGTTCGGGCCATATCTTGTAGGGTCCTGTTTTTCCATTCAACCACTCCATTTCGTTAAGGTGACCTTGGCACAGAGAAGTTGTGAGTATATCCTTGATCATTGTAGAAATCTTCAAGTGCTCGGCTTTCAAATTCTCCTACGTGATCCCTTTGCACAGTAGTAATAAGAAATCCTTTTTCTCTTTCAACCTTTTTACAAAATATCTCGAAGTGTTTCAAGGCTTCATCCTTGCGAGATAGAAAATTACCCAAGTAAAACATGAGTAATCATCAACAATGACAAAAGAATATCTTTTACCTCCAATGCTGGCAGTTCTAGTAGGTCCAAATAAATCCATAGGATGTAACTGTAAAGGCTTTGAAGTAGATACAATATCTTTGCTTTCGAAAGAGTTTCTGGTTTGCTTACCAATTTGACATGCATCACACACATGATTTCTAGAAAAAATTAGTTTGGGCAAACCAATAACCAATTCACGCTTGGAAAGTTTTTCTATCAAATGCATGCTTGTGTGACCAAGTTTCTTATGCCATAGCCAAGGATCGTCAGAAATAGAAGTTAAGCAAATATGACAATCTATATTTTCAAAACCATCAAGAATATAAACTTTTCCATACCTTTTACCTAAGAGGATTGTTTTACTTGTTTCGTCTTCAATGAAACAACCTGTTTTCTTAAATTTTACCTCATATCATGTGTTACATAGTTGTCTTATACTCAGGATATTGTAGTTAATCCCATCCACGAGATAAACTTCAGTGATATCAAAATTATTGTTGAAAGGAACTGTTCCGGTACCAACTATCTTCCCTTTTGAATCATTGCCAAATTTTACATTTCCTCCATCCATTTTTGTAACCTCCTTAAACAGATTCTTGTCTGTCATGTGACTGGAACACGCACTATCCATATACTATTTTCCTTTGCAACTTCTTCTGTGGTGATCCTACAAAACATGATTTTCATCTTTTCTTAGGTACTCAAGTTTGCTTGAGTCCTTTTTGGTTAGCATTACTAGATTCAGGATTGGTTTTGGGTCTCCAAACCCATCCTGACACATTTGATTTACGAAAACGACAAAAGGAATATTTATGTCCACTCTTATTACAGTAGTGACATTTGGGACTTGATCCAGTTTTGGAGTTCCCACTTGTGTCAGAACTAGTGGACTCTGTTCCGGCTGGCGTTGATACCCAAATTTTCCTCAAACTATTTTTAATCTTGCATATATGCCTTCAAAATCACTTTTCATGATAACTAGCATTTTTCCCATAATTTTACATATTTTTATTAATTTCTCTTCCAATTTATTCAGTATTTTTATTCAATAATTATATAAATAATTTTTCAAAATATTTTCTAGCTCAATATATCATTTTAATCCTATTAGGATTTAATTATTTTATAAATTAGCCAATTTGGCATTATTTAGCTATAATTACAGTAATTTTACAATTATAGCCTAATTATACGTTTTATACCATTTAAATTAATAATTAGTCATTTTATATTTTTAATATTAGCTAATTTACCTTAATGTCATTTATTTAGCATTAATTTCATTCTTTATAATTACTAGCTATTTTATTAATTGTTTATCTATTTTTGAGGGGTATTTAACTAATAGCCATCTTTCAATTTCAATTGTGGCCTAAATTAAACACAATACCCCAATTTAATCCATCCAATTACCCAGCCCAGACCTAAATTCCTACCCGCCCCAACCCCTTGATCAATATGAGCCGTTGATCAATTTAGATCAACGACCCAGATTACTTGTTACCATAATTAATCCTAATGACCTAACCCCCCCCCCCCCC